>JAJPUD010001211.1:237945-285692 GCA_023553655.1 Myrmecobius fasciatus | reverse complement strand
GCTGAGTGAAATGAGCAGAACCAGGAGATCATTATACACGGCAACAACAGTACTATATGACGATCAATTCTGATGGACATGGCTCTCTTCAACAATGAAATGTTTCAAACCACTTCCAATTGTTCACTGAAGAAAGCCATATACACCCAGAGAGGGGGATGTGAATTGTGGACCACAACATAACATTCTCATACTCCTTGATTGATGTTTGCTTACATTGTGTTTCCTTTATCTGATGTATCGTTTATGTAGATAAGATTTTTCTTGCACAACAATGATAAGTTTGGAAATATGTATACATATATTCGATTTGCCAATATTTTAACATAATTAACATGTAGTGGATATCCTACCATCTAGGGGAGGGGTGGGGAGTTGGGGGGAAAATTTGTAACGGAAAGCTATGTAAGGGTTATTGTTGAAGAATTACCCACACATATGTTATGCAAATAAAATAAAAACAAAAAAAGGAAAAAAATCTTGTGGTCCATCCCAGCCCGGGACTTGCACCCCAGTTGTGCACTGGCATCTGAGCGCTGGGAGCTGCTCGATCCCCTGCCCGTCTAAAACCAACCTCAGAAGTTCTTTCAAAGTAGATATTTGATAGAAGTGCATTGTAGTCCAGGTGTTTGGTGGCACCTTCACTCCAAAACCAATTCGGAGACTCAGTTTGTCTGGGTTTGAGGGAAGGTCTCAGGAGCTCACAGAGGACGCTGTCTATAGTTCGCCATCTTGGGTCTGCCCCCCATGTTCTAGCCATTCTCAAAAGCAATTTGGAATAATCACTGAAAAGTTACTTAGCTGTGACCCAGATTTCCACTAATGGCATATCCGTATAAAAAAATCAAAGAAAAAGGGAAAAGATGTATATGTTCAAAAATATTTAAAGAAGCTTTTATCAAGGTCACCAAAAACTGGAAACTAACGGGGTGTTTTCTTAATAGGGAATGGCTAAACAAAATGTGGTATATGAATGTACTGGAATATGATTGGACCACAAGAAATGATGAAAAGGATGATTTCAGATGGAACCAGGATGAACCGATGCAAGGGGATGTGAGCAGAAATAGGAGAACAATTTATTTGTGAGTAGAAATAGGAGCGCAATTTATACAATGAAAACCACAGTATGGTGAATAATTTTAGGACTATGATCAATTCAACAAAAAATCATCAGTCTAAAAGGATGAAGATGAACATACATCTATTGCCACCTAAGATACAATGAACTTAACATGCAGAAAGAGAAGCAATTTTTGGACATGGCCAATGTGAGAATTTATTTTGCTGTTCTATGCAAATATATAAATGAAGGCTTAATTTTTGCTGCTGAAAATAAAAGAACCTTTGTGAAATACTTTAAGTACTATGTGTCTAAGAGGCAGCTAGATGGCACAATGGATAGAGTGCTTGGCTTCAACTCAGGAAGGCATTTTCCTGAATTCAAGTCTGGTCTCAGACACTTATTAGCATGTGACCTTGAGTTAGTTACTTAACCCCCTTCACAACAGTTCCTCATCTACAAAATGTGCTAGAGAAGGAAATGGCAAACCCCGATAGTGTCTTTGCCAAGAAAATACCAAATGGGGCCACAAAGAGTTAGATATTACTAAACAACAAAAATAATAACATCTATCTAAAAACAAGAGATGGCTAGGATTTCATTGGCATACTATTAACTATCTGACATGATGTTTGAAATGTTAGCTATAGTATTAATAAAATAAAAAAATGGAGGAATAAGTATATGCAAAGAGAAATCATAATTATGATTTTTTTTGCAGATGATGTGATGGTTTATTTATAGAATCCTAGAGTCACTTAGAAATGACTTTAACAGTGGCAGAATATAAAATACATTATCAGCACTACTGTAATATTAACAACAAAACTTAACCAAAAAAAAGAAAGTTCCGCTTAAATTCATTGTAGAACTTCTATAATACTCAGAAGAATCCCTAATAAAATACACACAGAAACTGTAGATATACAACAATAGAATGTTATTAGCAAAGTAAAGATGGACTCAATCTAGGGAAATATTAATTGCCCACAATCATTTGAGCCAACATCATAAAAATTGCAATATTATCTAAATTAACTTATTTCATAAATAAAAGAACAAATGAAGAATTGCTTTAAAACCATAAATAATACTGAAATTCATTTGGAGGAAGAATTCTCAAGGGAACTAATGCAAAAAAGGGGAAAGGAAAGGGATCTAACAGTGCCATATTTCAAAAATATGCAACAAAGAACAGTAATCATAAAATTAATTTGGCATTGGTTGGAAAGATCTATGAACCATCAGCAGCTAGGTAGCACCATAGTACATAGTCTAATCTGAAGTGAAGAAGATTATTTTTCTGAGTTCAAATTTGACTATACTTGCTGTGTGACTGTGTGCAAGTTTACCTCAGTTCCTCATCTCTAAAAATAGTCAGAGAAGGAAATGGTAAACTATCCCAGTACCTTTTGCCAAGAAAATGTTGTCATGAAGAGTCAGACACGATTAAAACAACTAATAACATCTATAAAATATACTGTGCATATAGAAACAAATAAATGTAGTAACCTATTATTTGACAAACTTAGAGACCCTAGTTACTGGGTAAGAACCCACTGATCCACAAAAATTTTAAGGAAAACTGGAAATTAGTATAGAAAAATTAGTTTTATTTTTGTGGTTTTATAAAGAATTAAATATACATTTATATGCATATATGTTTCTATGGTCACATTTATAATATATGCCCAATATGGGTCATAAATATTAATATAATCTAATTTTTATTATAATTAATGTGACATTTTGTTTATATTATTTCTAATACTGAACTAGTTTTGTATTCCTAGTAAAAATCCAACCTGGATAAAGTGTATAAATTTTGTGATAATTTCCTATAGTATCTTTGCTGACATCTTATTTTTATTGTGTTCACACTCAATAATGATATTAGTTCATAGTTTTTTCTCTGTTTTGACATTCTAGGTTTAGATATTAATATCATATTCTTATTATAGATGGAATTTTTCAATGTCATTTTCCACTTTTTTTTTCTGCTTAGGCAATTGCAGTTAAGTGACTTGCCCAGGGTCACCTAGCTAGAAAATATTAAGTATCTGAATCTGGATTTGAACTCAGTTCCTCCTGATTTAAGGGTTGGTACTCTATCCAATATGCCATCTAGTTGCCCCTACTTTCTCCCATTTTTGCAAAGAATTTATGTAACATTGGAATTAATTTTTCTTTGAATCTTTGATAGAATTTGCTTATCAATACAATTGATCCCAAAACAATCTCCCTCCCAACCTTACCTCTTCATCTGGTAAATCTTTTATGACTTGTTTAATTTCTTTTTCTGAGATTATTTAAGTTCTCTCTTTATTCTATTAATCTGTATATTTTATATTTTTGTAACTATACATTACATTCAAGTTTGTTAATTGACATATATAGGGCAAAATTGTTTCTAATATTTTCCTATTTTCTTCATTACTTGTTAATTCTTTATATCTGTGATTCTAATACTTTGAGTTTTGTTGATTTATAATTAATCTAGTCATTTATTAATTCAAGATTTTCAATTCAAGAAGGGATTTTTGGCTTTTGGTCTTTTTACCTTTTTGTTTTTCAAATTTCAATTTTGTTTTTAGTTTGGGGTTTTAATTGATTAACTTTCTTATTTTTGTTACTTTTGCAACTTGGTTTTAATTTCTTTGATTAGTTACATGCCCTAACGACTTTGACTGCTTATCAAAAATATTGGAATGTTCTCATTTTTGATATTGTCCTTAAAGAAATTTTCTCTTGTTTCTATGATTTATTCTTTGACTCATCAATTCAGAATTTATCTAGTTTTTATCAATTTTAATTGTTTCTTCAATGGAACTTTATTGAATATACTTTTTTCATTGTCATCAATAAAGCATATGTTTAATATTTCTCATTTTCTGCACTTGTTCATAAAGATTTTATGCCTTAACACATAAGCATTTTCTGTGTGAGTGTAAACAACTGATAAATGTGTACCCTCTTTTTCATTTTTGTTCAGTAATCATCACGGTTCTATGAAATCTAATATTTTAACAATTCTGAGTCCCTATTTGGTTGAAAGAATTTCTGTATCAAATTGTGTGCATGTGTGTGTGTGAGAGAGAGAGAGAGAGAGAGAGAGACAGAGAGAGAGAGAGACAGAGAGAGAGACAGAGAGACAGAGAGAGACAGAGACAGAGAGAGAAACAGATTGAGAGACAGAGAGACAGAGAAATAGAGACAGAGAGACAGAGTGAGAGGTACAGAGAGAGAAAGAGAAAGAAAGAGACAGAGAGAGACAAAGAGAGATAGAGCCATGTTATGTCTGAACTAGCTCTCTGGAGGACCTTGGTACCAACCTGAGTCCTTGGACTTAGTGGAGAAGTGATGAGGTGAGGTTCACATGTTTGGTCAAAAATGGAGTCCATTTATTCCAAATTCTCTTAGTCTTATATATCCTAATACCCTTATATAACTATAGCAACACTGCTAATGTGCTAACTATATACTGCACATGCCAGAGCACATAAACAACTTGCTATTTCATGAAGATGACTCTTTGCCACTTGGTATCACTCTGCTTTAATTACAACACAGGTTGTCACTGCCCCGTGACTTCTCAGGAAGGCTGAGAGCCCTTACAGGAGATGGAAGCCGAACCAGACATTGTCAGCAGGTTCTCTCTGGGTTGAAGGGTCTTATACCTCACCCAGAGTTGGCCCTCTACAGAGACATACACAGAGAATGGGGAAGGGGATAAAAAATATTTTTCCCTTTCAACTCCTTCATTTATATATGTGTATGCTACTAGGTTCTTTCACCCTTTCTTTATTTTTCTTTCCCAGTATATCACTTTTCCTCCTTTTTTCTAGGATCATTAAAACATAAGTAACTCCCAAGTTCTCTGTCTTATTTAAGTGGTTTTATGATTCCTGATAATATCAGCATTCGGGGGGCAGACTTGTATAATTTCTCTCATTAGAATACAAACATTTTGTCTTTGGTTAGTCCAAAGAGGCAAGTAAGTGGCAAAGTGAATAGCATACTCACTCTGGAGGCAGAAAGATCTGAGTTCAAATTTGATTTCCAACACTCACTATCTATATGATCCTGGGCTAGTTATTTTGCCTCTTTCTACCTGTTTCCTCAACTGTAACATGAAACAATCATAGCACCTACCTCCTATGATTGTTATAAATATCAAAAGAGATAACATTTGTGAAGTACTTAGCACAGTGCCTGCTACACAGTAGATGCTTAATAAATGCTTGTTTCCTTTCTTCTCTTTCTTCCTTTTTTCTTTCTACTTTCCTTCTTTCTTTTTCTTCTCCCGTCCTTTTTTCCATGTATTTCTCTGGGTGATTTTCAATGGCGTTCTGATCAGCTGCATGGCTGATAGCTGTCCTCTTGAACTAAGATCCTGATCCAGATTTGTGTCTAGGTGAAACAATTGAACATTTGCTCTCTAAGTGGAGAAATAACAGACAGCTGTCAATCCAGGTTTTTGTCAACTAGCTAGAAGATTCTATAAGTTCAAAATGACAGCAATTCTGATCTGAGCCTGGAGTCTACATCTGAGAACTTAAGAACCCACTCTGAAATTAGAGTTACAAAACAGTTGATGCTGAGGTTTGAATACTTATTTCTTCTGTAAAATTAAAAGTACTAACCCATCTCTCTTCCACAATTCCACTGAAGAAATAACATTTTTGTTTTCAGTTCTTTGCTATTAGATAAGGGTAGATACTAGACATCCATTTTTAATCATGGCTTCTACATCTAGTAGTGGGAACTCTGGGTTAAAATGTGTGACTATTTGGGTTACTTTTAAAAATTATAATTCTAAATTGGTTGGGTCAATTCTTAACTTTACTAACAATACTTTAGTGTGCCTATTCTTCCACAGCTCTTCCAGTTCTAACAATTTGCATCTTGTGGTCATCTTTGTCAATTTATTGGGTATGAGATCAACCTTCAAAATTATTTTGATTTTCATTTCTTTTGTTATTAGTGATTTGGTTTATTCTTTAATATGATTATTAAAAGTTTATAGTTCTTTTAGAAACTGCACATATCATTTGACTATTCTAGAGATTACCTCTTGTTCTTATATGTTTGAATTAGTTTTCAATATATATTTAATATGAAACCTTCATTAGCAATATTTAATATAAAGAATTTTCCTCAATCAATGGTTTTGATTTGGCTTATTCAATAACATTAAAATTTTGGTTAATCAAGATTATCTTTTTTATCTCTTGTGATTACTTCTATCCCATATTAAGCTAAGCATTTTCTTGTAGATATGAGAGATTTCAGTTCTGATTTTCTTCAAGATTTTTTTTAATTGATGGGACCTTTAATATTCATACTGTATGACTAATTTTAATATATTATGACATATGGCTAAAATTAAAAATTTAAACCAAACTGTCTTCCAATTTCCTCAATAGTTCTTAGAAAATTGGTACTTCTTCCCCAAATAATTTATTGAACATTGGATCATTGAGATTAATTTCTTTTGTCTTTTCCTCATCTAATCTTTTCTGCTTTTCTGGTTTTTTTAATGTGGACCAAATAGTTTTGCAGATTAATCAATTACAATACTATTTGAGGATTGGAAGTGTTATTTCTTCCTCATTCCTCCTGTTTCCCCTATTAGTTCACTTGAGATTTTAGGTCTTTATTTTCTCTAAATGATTTTTTGTATACTTTTCTATTTCTAGTAAACATTCCCTGCTTAGTTTAGTTGGCAAAATAATAACTTGTAAATTAATTTAGGTAGAATCACAATTTTTATTTTATTTTCATGTACAAACTATAGCAACTGAAAATCTTCCCCCAATATAGCTTACTTGAATCATCCTTTATTTCATTGAAGGGTTTTTTATATTTGCATCTCTACAGGTCTTGAGTGTACTTTTATGATTGATTCTCATTATTTTATTAATTTTTAGTTGTTTTAGATGAAATTTCCTTTCCTATTGCTTTTCATTTTTATCTCTTTGAGTTTTGCTATTTTACTGATTTTTTAAAATTTTTATTTAAGGCTTTCTTAGTAAATCATCTGTCTTCAATAAATAAGGATTACAGCTTTTCATCTTATATTCATGATTTCAATTTCTTTTCTAATCTTGTTGCTCAATATTCTGGTTGTTAATCCTTTTTCCCTTCAAAAATCTTGCATATGTGTATCTGTTTACATGTATGATCCAAGAGAATTTAAGCTCCACAAAAATAGGATCCATATTGTTTTCTTTGTTGACTGGTTTGTTTTGTCTTTAAATCTCCAGTGCTTAGCATAATGTTTTACTAACAATAAATGCGATGATTTGAATTTAATTAGATTGACTGGAAAGAGAAAGCTGGAAGTGTGTGTGTGTGTGTGTATGTGTGTGTGTGTATGTGTTTATGAAAATCCACTCCCAAGATGTCTGGTGTCTTATTGTATACCCTCCTACATATCTAGATGTACTTTTCTAGTAACAGTTAAGCCTATGATGAGAATGCCTTTCAAAGATAACTCCAGTTCTATTTGCGAAATAATATTTGCCCAGAGCCTGCACTCCCTTGACATAAAGACATGTTTCACAAGAGAGCTAAAATTTAACAATTAGTTCTTAAAAGAATATGCTAAGCTCTTTCTGAGTTTAATGGATGGATTAGATGATTGAATATAATTTTTCCTATGTTAGCTCTGACAATATGTAGTGACTTTTTCCCTATTACTTGGTGTTCACTGTAGTAGGTGGTCAGGAAAAAAAAATGCTCCACAGATTTAAGAAGAATTAAGACCAGATAATAGCACATAAACCAAAACTATGTCTGTACCAGTAGCTTTTGTATCTTTGTGTTCTGAAATATCTAAATTATATGTTTTTAGGAGAAAATCCTCTCCAGTTTATCACCTTCCGTATGGCCATCTGAACATCCTTGTTCCTGAGGCTGTAAACTAAAGGATTCAGTAAGGGAGTGATGATGGTGTAAGTCACTGTCACCAGCCGATCCTTGCTAGATGTATACTTGGATGAAGGCCTCAAGTAAACAAAAGATGCACATCCATAGTGGACCACAACCACTGTGAGGTGGGAGGCACAGGTAGAAAAGGCTTTCTTTTTCCCTTCAGTTGATGGGATCCTCAAAATAGTTCTGACAATGAAACCATAAGTGATACAGATGAAAGTCAAGGGGACCATGAGTACCACAACCCCACCAATGAATATGATCATCTCATTGATATAGGGGTCCCCACAAGCGAGATGGATGACCGGTGCAATGTCACAAAAGTAATGATTGACCCTGTTGGAGTTACAGAATGGTAGGCTGAAGACTAGAAATGTACCCACCATTGAAATCACAAAACCTGACACACCACAAGTAGCTGCCATCAACTTGCATATCCACCAGCTCATGAGAACTGGGTAATGCAGAGGGTGACAGATGGCAGTGAAGCAATCATAACCCATCACCCCCAACAACAGACAGTTGGTTATTGCAAAGCCAAGAAAGAAGAACATTTGGGTGGCACAACTGATGAATGATATTGTCCTGAACACAGATAGGAGATTGAGGAGCATCTTGGGTAGGATGGTAAAGGTATAAAATGTCTCAGAAAAAGAAAGGACACCCAAGAAGAAATACATCGGAGTATGGAGGCTGTGCTCTAGGCGGACTGTGGTGATAATAGTAATATTTCCACCCAGGATGAGCAGATAGAGGCAGAGAATGACAGCAAAGAGAACAAACTGCATTTCCTGAAGATCAGAAAATCCCAGCAACAGGAATTCAGTGATCATGGTGAGGTTCTCTAAAGAAATCTGCTTCCAGGGAATGACCTAGAATGATGAATGAGAAATAAAGTCTTAATTTTGTGCACTGAGGAATCTGGGGTTCATTCATTCATTCTGAATAGCCTTGGTAATTGGTTCTACCCTAGATTTCTTCAACAAATATTTTGTTAGAATGTAAAAAAGGATGGTTAAAGAAGAGCAACTTAGAAGTGAGGGTAACGAGGACTGTGTTTATGACAGAAATTACTTGAGTTCAATCAGAAGGATTCTGGTCAACATGTGGAGCATATTTCCAAGAAATTGGCAAGAAGACTTAAGTCATGCCATCATGAGATGTTTTAATCTTAAAAGGAGGAGGAGGCCTGTTTATTACCTGGCATTTAATGAGGGATTAGTATAACTCTGAAACCTTAGAAGGCATCTAGTCTCTGCTCATAGAACCCACAGGAATACATTTTCACATATTTCTAACAGATAGCCATCAATTTTTTTTAACATTTCCAGATATCAGCATTTCAAAATCTCCTTCAACTCCCAATGTAGCTCATTCAATTTTTAAACAGCTCTAAGTTTTAGGAAGTTCATTTTTAACTATTCTAAAAAATCTTCCTGTAACTTGAAATTGTTAGTCTATATACCTCCATGTTGTAATTTTTCCTACCTTTCCTATCCTTGTCAAATGTTTTGGCATTTGATTTCTAAATCATGTCCTTCAATCTCCTGCTTGCTTCACATCAAGCACTTCTACCATTTTCCTCAGCATGCCACAAATTTGTGAAATTATTTTCATCTATTGGCTGTACATTAGTATTCTTCAGCCAGGGAAAACAAAGCCAATAGCAAATTAGAGATTTCACAATATTATTTTTTCTCCAATCTTTGATAAAAATATTCATTTGCCATTATCCCAGGATGGATCTCTGAGGAGCCTCACTTTTCTTACATATTCCAGATCAGTATCTTTTAAATCCTAACTACTGTTTCCTATTTTCAGTTAAGATATCTCTCTGTCCTAAAATAAACAGCAATCCCTCATTTCCTTTGGAGTTTCTCTTTGTTAACTTTGACGTAGAATTGTGTCAAATAATTTTCAAAGGTTCAAATAAATAATATTAATGAGCTTTTCCTAGAAATAGGTTTGTAAACTCCTTCTAAGAACAACCATAGATTTTCTTCATCTAGGTAGTGGAGTAAATAGAATACTGGATCTGGAATCAGGAAGGCCTTAGTTTAAATCCAGGCTCAGACTCTTAATGGCTGTATGACTCTTAAAATCTGTCTGCTGTGTCACTTAAATTCTGCTTGCTTAAGCTTTCTCAACAATAACTTGGAATGTGTAAGCTATATCAGATTGCTGTTTTGGTAAAGGTGGGGAGTAAGGGAGAGGGGGGCAAATCTGGAATTCAAAACCTTACAAAAATAAATGTTGAAAACTATCTTTAGTAATTGGAAAAATAAAATCCTATTGAAATAAAAAAAACAATAAAATGGAAATCCTAATAGCATCTAGATCACAAAGTGTGATGAAGATCAATTGAGATATCTGTAAAACATTTACCACAGTATCTGAAAAATAGTAGGTGCTTAATAAATGTTGTTCCTTTTTCTTCCCCATGTAGTAACCATGTTGATTTTCCCCAATCTTTTATACTTCTATGCAAAAGGATCATATATGTTTAAAAATTCCTAATTTTATATAATTCATCCCAATCTACAATTCTTTTTCTTGGATGAGGACAACAAGGCCTACAAAGAATCTGATAATCCTACAACTAAATGGAAATTGGCATCAGCAGATTACTTATTTTAGCCAATGGTTTTTACAGTTTTACTTTCACTTCATACTGATACCATCTTATCCAAGTATTACTCTACATCTGCCCTACAGTTCAGGTCTGGGTTATTCTCTTGATTGTTCAGATTTGAAAACAATTTAGGACTTCTAAGAAGACAACAAAATTAAAGAAGTAAAAAGAATTAAGCTTCATATAACCAGAGTTAAAAAAAAAACCCAACAACAAAAACACAAGAAAAATTACAGAAAGAAAGAATATTGTGCCCCAAATCACACAGGTAGTAAGTGGTGGAGCTAAAACTGAGACCTAAGGCCTCTTATTCTAAATCCAGCCATCTTTTCTCTCTAAGATGACAGCACCAAATGTTCGAGATTCAGGAAAATGTAAAATAGAGAAGAATTGAATTATCATATTTTAATTATTCAAGAAAATTTCCCAAAATGTTATAAAAATGAAATAACAAATATGCACCTTTCACTTAACTGCTAAAATATTTTTCTTTAAGCATATGTATGTGTATGACCATTTACTTAGAATAAAATCTATGGTTCTCTATTACTCCCAAGGTTAAATTCAGTATCCTCTGTTTGACATTTAAAGTCCTTCCCAATTTAGTCCCTTCCACCTTTCCAGTCTCCTTACACATTACTCTTCTTCATACATCTATGACCTACAGTCACCTCTTTGTTGTTCTTCAAACAATACATTGCCTTAGCGCTGTTTTTTCCTCTTAGCTAAAAATGTATTCCTTCCTCATTTCCCCTTCACTTTTCCTGACTGTCCTAAGAGTCAGCTCAAATCCTACTTTCTGCCAGAGGCCTTTACAATCCTGCTCCCTGCTAGTTAGTTGCTTCCCTTCTGAGAAACCTTTTCACTTACCATGTATACATACACAATCACACACACACACATACATTGTATCTACTCTGTTGCCTGCTGCTTCCTCCATTAAATTGTGAGCTCTTTGAAAGCAAGAACTATTTTGTTTTTTCTTTTCCTTACTTTGTATCTCTAGGACTAAATGCTGTGTTTGTCACATAATAAACACTTAACAAATACTTGTTGACTGAAAAACAAATTCAGGCCACAAAACTCTAACAATTCAACTTCGAGAAACTTAAAATTCAATTCACTGAATTACATCCTCAAACTTCAAAACTTTAGCAAACTACAATGAGAAAGAAAATGCTTAGAGCCACCAGAAATAAGATATATAATATATGCACGTATATGTATGTGTATGTACATAGACATGTATGTATATAGATGGACATGTATGTAATCTGCATGTCATGACATCTATCCTTATTAGATTTCTAATCTATATTATATAGAGAGATTTTATTTACATGCTGCATATATATACAAAGACATATGTTATATATAAGCTATGTAACATATATCAAAATATTAAAATGTAAAAAATAATAGATTTATCTCAATAATGGAGAATTAGAAAATATTTTATCTATCATATGTATAAAGAATTGATGGCAAAATAAATGGACTTAATATTTGTAAGAAAAAAGATGTCACAGCAAAATAAATAAACCAAAATTTCAAAAAGAAACCTGTTGAAAAAATATTATAATAAAGTTATCCAATAAAAATTTAACACCTTCATTCTACAGAGATCATAAAAAAATTTATAAAGTAATTTCTCAGTGGATAAACGGTCACCAGATATGAACTTGTAGTTTTAAAATGTGGGATTATAAATTTAAATCATTTTAAGTTGATTAAGTTATCTGAAAATAAGAAAAATGAGTAAAAAGAACTTTGAAACACTGTCAACTCCATCAACTGACCAGACAAAACTTTAAAATAGTAGAGAGAGGAGTATGTGTTACATTTATGGAATCCATGATTCCATTAGTATAGGGAAGAACTCAATAAAGAAACTTGCCTCTTACAATGCAGGTTAGTATGTTCTCTGCAGTTTCATAATTTCAGAGTACTGAAAGATTAAGTTGTTTGTCTAGGGTCACACAACCATTTATGTGTGAAAGACAGAACTTGAACCCAGGTCTTTGATGTTTCAAGGCAGCTCAATATATATGACATAATAGGATTACAAAAAGTAAATCTTTTTGGAGGGCAATACAACTATACACTAAGCTATAAATTGATCATATATTACCCCTACATCCAATGATTCTATTGCTAATACAATATCCTAAGGAGATTAGTAATCTCCAATATAGGATCTGGGTTTGCTACTGTTGGTTTTGGTGATGCTACTGGTTGTCGTATTGCTACTGCTGGTATTAATGGTGGTGATATGAGCAATCCCTTTTTTATTTTAGCTCAAAATTCCTCTCTAGAAGATTATTTCAAAAGTTGCTGTAGTGAAAATTTCTTCATCCTATGGGCAACTTTTGAATAGAAAGATCAGTCCTCAAATAAAAAACATACAGTCTATTCCATAACTTTTACTTGGGCAGCTCTAACTTCATAGATTCTATCAGAGATTGTCAAACCTTCCATGAACAAAAGGTCACCTCCAGGCTACAATGAGATAAATGAAGAGTATTTGATTTGAGGTGAAATTAGGAAAGGAAATTTTTTAAAGGGGTGAAAACCTCTTACGTGTTCAAAAATGTTCTATTTTTAGTAATAAAAATTTATCAACAATTGGTACGGTAAAATGTCTGGACAAAAAAATGACAAATAGAGAGAATATAGGTAAATTATTAAGATTTATGCACCTGAACTATTGTAATAGCCTGCTGATAGGTCTGCTTGCCTCAAGTCTTTCCTTTCTTCATGCTTCAATCCATCTTTGAATCAGCTAAAAAAAAATTTCCTAAAGCACAAATCCATTCATCTCACTCCTATTCAATAAATTACAATAGTTCCCTATTGGTTCCAGGAATGAAGACAAAAATTCTGTCTGGCATTCAAAATTCTTACTAAATTGGCCCCTCCCACCTTTCCAGAGTACTTACACTTCAGCCTCCTCCCTTTCCCCCCTCCCACAAAAAAACCAAACCAAACCAAAACAAAAAAAACCAAACCATTTTCATCCAGTGCCTCCTGCCTCCTTTTTCAACTTCACAAATAAGACACTATATCTTTTTGTTCTGGGAATTTTCTCTGACTGTCTTCCATACCTTGAATGTTCTCTCTCCTCAACTTCTACTACCAAGTTCCATGGCTTCTTTTAAGTTTCAACTAAAATCTCATCTTTTACAGTAAATATTTTCAAACCCTCTTAATTCTAGTGCTTTCCTTTTATTAATTGTTCTCATTTATCCTATGCTAAGCTATATATATATATATAGTTGTCTCCCCCATTTTTAAGCTTTTTGAAGGCAGGGACTATCTTTTGCCTCTTTTTGATTCCCAATCACTTCTCACATAATAAATCTATACTGAGCAATTGATTCTCTACTTATTTAAAGGGCTTCATATTGTTGGCTTTGTATTCATTTAAAAGATGTTTTAAGAACAAAAAATCTTTCTTTTTTCTAAGTTTTTCCTGCTGTTTTAGGTCAACCTTTAGCAAAATTTTGGAGCAATACTCTTTGCTTTTGGTCCCCACCTTATTTTTTGATGCCCTTATCTCTTTATATTCTATTCTATAGCACTATCTTTTTATCTTCCAATAATGGATTTCCATATACTTTCTGGAATCTTGGAATGTTAGATTGAATGAGACCTTAAAGATCTCCTGCATCAGTTATTGCCTAAACCATAAATTTCTTCTATTGCATTCCTAGAGTGTAGACGCTAAACTCACACTTACAGCATGAAGAATCTCTACACCACAGAAAGTAGAACAATTCATTTTTATATAGTTCTCATTGTTAGGAATTTCTTACTTATATTGAGCAAAATTATGTCTGCAATTTCTACCCATAATTATAATATTATTATATATGGTATAATTATATGAGGTATATATAATTATAATTATGCAAATTATAATATATAAGGTATAATTATATACATAATGTTTATTATATTATATATAAGATATAATTATACCTATATATAATTTTAACTGTATAATTATACAGTTTCAAGCTGTGATGGTGTAAACTTTATTCCCTATAATAGCTCTTTAAATAGTTGAAGATATTTATAACCACTCAACTCTATCCCTAACATTCTTCTCTTCTCTAGGCCAGGGCTTCTTAAACTTCTGCTACTCCTGACCCTTTCTCACCCCCCAAATTTTCACATGATCCAAGACATATGGGGATATAAAATAGTTATATAAACCAAACATCTACTCATAATAAATCATAATTTCACAATCCTCACATTCAGTTAAAAGACCTCATAGAAGAGTCACAAATCTCAGTTTAAGAAGCTAAACTCAAGGCTAAATATCTCCAGTTTCTTCTTTCAATACATAGAACAAAACAAAATCTCATAATTGGATTGGATCAGAAACTGACCAAGAATTCCCACAATAATATCCTACAAATATATATAACTAACCAGATTAAAGACTTCATGGAAGGGGCAACTCATTACTTCCTGAAGAAGTCCACTACACTGTGCTACAATCCTAATTGTTGGGAAAGTATTTTTAAAATTACGTTAAGACTAAATCTGCCTCCTTGCAACTTTCATCCATTTTGCATAGTTTTATCCCCTAGACTCAATCAAGACAAGTCTAACCTATTTTCAACCTTGTAGGTCTGCTAATTCTGTAAGAATATTATTTTTGCACATTGTACTTAATTCATTATACATCTTAATCTATTGTAACCATAATGCTATCCTTTGGTTTCTGACAATTTTTTTCCTCATCGAATGTACTTCTTCCCTATATCTTTCCTGTGGAAATTTCACTGGTTTTCAAAATCTAATTCTAATGCTACCTTTTCTACAAAGCAATTGTTCAACTTTATCAGAGAGGGATTGATCTCCTCTTCCTCTGAACTTCTAAAATACTTTGTTTTCACATCTTTTGTAGCATTTGCTTTTTATTGCTTCATATTGCATATAATTTTTACTTCTAGATTTTAAGCAGTGATTGTGTCTTCTCTATCTTTGTATTTTCTATGAAAAGCATTCAGAAATATTGTGGATGAATGAATGTATATTTATATTTTGAAAAAAAAAGACAGGTCAATGACCTTTTCGAACCGTGAAACAAAATGTTAGCATTTCAGGCAAACAGGTATCCAAGAATTTGGTGAGGGTCATGTATTTTGGGGGAATAGGGACCTTTCTAGTAGTACTCAAAACTCACCACAAAAGAAATTCCTCATTTATATACTTACTAGATTTCTGGTTCTCACTTGAACTGTTTTCTTTTTCTGCCTTTGCCCAGCATAAATTTTTCATATTTTCCCAATTGGACACAGGACTTTTTCTCTTAGTCTGTTCTTCTGGAGCTTAAGTCAAAGAATAGAACTAGATTCTTGAAGAGTATATTTGTCCAGAGCTGTGGTTTTATCACATAAGAAATTCCCTCTCCCAAAACATGTCTACTGATATTCTGCTATATCTTGTTTTGGGAAAATGCCTAGAGGCATTAAAAAGTTAATTGACTTATCACTAGTCAAATATCCACTATGTGTAAGTAAAGAGATTTGAATTCATATCTTCTTGACTTTAAGGCTACACTTTTATTTATTTTTCTTCAGTTGATAACTAATGCAATTTTGTTTTAATTTTCATCCATATTTTCCCAGTACCCCTCTTGGATTTGTTGAGAGACAATTTGTTATAGAGGAATAAGCATTGGGGGGATTTGGAGTTGAGTACCTGTCCTGCCATTATTAGCTGTGGGACCAGTTTCCTCATTTATAAAATATGAGGGATGAGGCTTACACTACATGGTTCACCAAACTATAATAAGCAAAGGGATAAGAACTACAGCTATGATTTCCTTGAAATACACATTTCCTGAATGAAGAAGTTATTACCTCTATCCATATGAATCAGTTCCCTCTTTGTAACATTTTGTCTAGGTATATTTTTGGACAGTTGCCCTGTTTGAGACATTGAGTTAGCCAAGGATGCCCAATCAGTTAGCAGAAGAAGGACTTCATTTCCAGTCTTCCAGTATCAGAGCTCTACTCTATATGCACTATGCTATGGATGATGGTAAAAGAAACAATTCTATAAATATTGTAAATTGATCTTATTGTTATTTGAGGTTTTCCTTTTCTCACCAGTATGAAAAGTTTATTCACATTAGGATGGTTTTTATAAGGTGGCTCACAAGAATGAATCTCTTTACCAGATTTATTCAGTAATCAGGATTAAGAGTAGCATATATCTTTTCCTAGTGAGAACCAGAATTGATTATTCTAAGTAGCAGTCAGGTATCATATGAACACTTACTAAAAGACAAGAAGATGTAGTAGAAAGAATGTTGAACCTGGAGCAAGCAGATGAGTTTGAATCTAGGTCTGCTTCTTACTAACTGTGTGATGTTGAACAAATTTCTAAATCATTCTCTACTTCAGTTTCTCCATTTACAAAAAAAGTGATTGCACTAGATAATCTCTATAATAGCTTCCATTTCTCCACCTTATCCATTCCTTACCTTGTTTGGTATGCAGGGTGATGATGTCAATTTGGTTGGGCAGAACCAAAGGCCCTCTCTACTTGTCTTCCTGATATAATATATAAAAAACACATTGCATACTGCGTGACACCTAGTAGGTATTTAATAATTGCTTCTTTTCTTTTTTGATATTTTCCTTTTTCCTTCCTTCTTTTCTTTCTTCCTTCTTTATTTCAATGACCAGTTCCATGTATAAGAGATATATCTTTGAAAGTAGATTATAAATTCTCTAGTAATAGTGAATAGGTTGTCTATTCATTTTGTTTCTCCCACCATTACCCTCAATATTGGATAATAAGAATGTCTTACATAAATATAGTATTTGACAGATTTTTCAAAGCACTTTTTAAATACATTAATGAATTGCATTTGTGTAATAATCCTACTGATTTTCACAAGACAAGTGTTATTTCTCTCAATATATAGATAATGTAATTGAGGCTGTAGAGGCTCTTGTCTAAGTCACTTGCCATAGTTTAGACAGATGCAACTTCTTGATTCTCAGTTCAATGCTTTTCCCACTTCCATCCCAAAATGGAACCAGAACTATTTGTTGAATCAGCACAGTCCCACTCTTTTCTGTGCCCAAAGAGGGTAAAATCCATGCTGCTGCTGAATGAATGATGAAATGACTGACTGAGAAACAGGTTGATGTATCAGACACTAACATGATTTTTCTTAGCCCATTGATTTCCTTACCTCATCAATGATTTGATTCTTCATCTCTGACATTGAGTCTGTGGTAAATTCATTCCCAGATTGATACAAGAAAGTCAGATCCAAGGACATCAAAGTTTCCTAGATTAAAACAGCCATGTTACATATTTACTTCACCTTTATTTTCTTGGACATTTTTTTTTTCAATTACACATTAGAGCTCTGAAGTCACTTTCCTTTGTCATTAAAGAGTGATGAGTAGAGATTTATTGGGGGAAATGCTTTTCACAGAAGCTTGGATAAAACATTGCTTCTCACAAGAATTTAGGAAGTCTTACTAAAAATAGTATGTTTTGAAAAGATGTTTAAAAGATTAGGGAGAAAATATGTCATAGGAGATAAAGGTCCGGCCCTGAAGTTATGAATGCCTAAAGTACCAGCTAGCAACTATGAATGCCAACTAGCCATGTATCAGGGACAAATTGAATTGTCTAAGAATTTAATTTACAAACCTATTGTCAATTTGCTTCTATGGAGAGAATTTCCACACTGGGATTTTCCCCAAATTCATGAGCGCAACACACACACACACATTTAAGAACACACACACATTTAAGATGTGAAAAACAAAAGTGGTAACTTTTCACTTAGAAGAGCAATGCAAAGTATATAGAGAGGTTGGGGGAAATTTTTTGGAGAGAAGAGATTGAGTAATAAAAGAGGGCAATGAGGCATTTTGTATGAGAAGTAGATGGGGCCAGTAAGATAAAGAGACTTACAGTTCTCTTCAATAGAAACGTTTTCAAGGGACTGAAAAGCTAGGAGTAATTAAAGTGAAGTTGTAAACTATTTCTATTGGTTATAAAGACCTCACCAACTAGTTCAACATTATCAATTTTGCCCTCTTTCCAAGTTACTTACTTATTGTCCTTCTCACTAAGCCATATACTCATTATCTCCTTTCCTCTCATCCCTTGCTTTCCATTAGCAGCTTGTTTCTGAAGGAGCAACTCACTCGCCCCTTCCCCAACTACTTAACTTATTGCCATGTCTCACCCATAATCCAATCAAGGAAGTTCAATATGCACTGGTTCAGGGAAGAGCCATGAAATGAAATGAATAAAACTATTTTAAGTCATGGAATTAATTTTTCTGTTTATTAGTGGTTGGAAAGTCCCAATGTGTTAAGGGTTCTAAAATCCTTAAGAAACCTATATCTTCAACTTTATTCCCTGAGAAATAAGTACAAGACTTTTAGGTAAACATGTCACAGGTCCCCACAAATATGAGTATTTTGTTACAATGGATCCTGAATATATCTCTCTTTCTGCTCCAGATCTCTCCCAAATGAGATTTCCTAAACTCTCCCCACTTTCTTATTCTTCTGTCTCCCCTTTCATACTCAGAAATCCTGTAGCTGAATAAAAGAGACAGCTTTTTCTGTTGTTGCCCTGTTCTACTCTTCTCACATCACTCCATTGCACAGTTTCCAATTAGCCTCCTCTCCAAGGACATTCTTCTATGCAGTGTCCCAATGAGTATCTTCGATGTTGTCTTCTTTTTTTCTTGTTAACAGTGATCCCTACACCCTGAACAGTAATTGTGTCACCATAACTCTAGGGAACTATTATCAGCCAGGTCCTTTTTTTCCTTAATGAGTGACTAGAATTCAATGGGAATTACAAATGATGAAATTATGAACATCAAAGATCTGTGGTCAAATTGGGAAAAGAAGATACTTAGAATTAGAATTTCTTGGTTTCTTCTCATAGGTTTCTTTGGTTCTCACTAGGGAGCTGCCTTTTACTGAATATCATGTGTGAAGGCAACATGTTTGTGCTAATTCTCCCTAGGAGAGTTTCCTGTTTCCTGGTTCTTACTTTCTCAAAGTATGAGATCCTGGGCCAGGCTCCATAATCCTAATCTCCATTTCTCTGCTTCCTCTTAGAATGACAGCTGAGTATAATGAGTAGGACACTGACATTGGAATCAAACCTGATCAGTTGGAATTTGATCTCACCATAAGCACTAATTCTCTGGGTGACCCTTAATTAGCCACTTAACCTCTCTCTGTATTTCAATTTTCTTTTCTATGTAATTAGGAGTTTGGATTCTATGGCATCAAAGATCCATCCACTCTTCAAATATATGACCTTATTGTGCTGGAAGTGCCAGAATTAGAGCCTGAAGAGATAGAAATAATGAGTAAGTTGGCAACAGAGAGAAGTGGGGCTTGTCTAAGATCAGTTTGCAAAATGATACTAAAGTTGTTATTCAGTTTTCTTTCTAACTTCAGGGAGCTAATACATCTCTAGGTTGAGGGAAGGGAAAATCTCAAAATTAGCTAGGTAGGTAGCAGCAGGCAGATTTCTAAAGTGAGCACAGACATCCTTTCAACCAAATAGTCTTCAGAGCCTCAGCTTCATCTGAAAGGGGCAGTAGCACTGCATCCAGGAATGCCAATCAGGACTCACAGACACACTCATGACGTTCTCGGGAAGGCTGTCTTCAGGAAATAAAAGGTTGAGTATTATGGGCCCTAATAATTTTGGACAGAAAAACACAATTTTGAACCACTAGAACCAGATACTCTGTGCGGTTGATTATGACATCACAATATGGGGAAACAGTATTATCTATGGAATCAGGAATTCTCAGGTAGAGTCTAAACTTTGACACTAATTAGCTTGTTTGGCCCAAAGATAGCCACCTAAATATCTCTTAGCTTCAGATTTCTCATCCACAAAATGAGGGTAATAATACATCACCTATCTCATAAGTTTGTGATGAAAGTAATGTGGGTATGTTTGGTTTTATCATTACACAAATGTGGTTTTTCATGAGCATTATTCTGATAATCAAGGACATTTTTTGCTTGTGTTGGTGTCCTGGCTTTTTACTTCCTATATCAGTGATAGGAGACTGCTACCAAAATCCCCATGCATGCCCTCTGGTGTGGTTTATTCATGTTTTTTTTTTTAATGGTCAGATCCCAGGATAGTACCCAGATACTCTGTGACCACCCAGATTTCACAGTCAGACCCTCCTCCCCAAGTGACCATTGAGTCACTTTCTGTACCTAGAATCTCAAAGTCTGAAGGTACTTTAGAAGTCAGATAATCCAAACCATGCCTTAACAAGAATCCTCACTACAATTCCCCTGAAATGTAGTCATCTAACATGTATTCACAAAGACATATGAGCATGGAGGAAGAAAAAGAATAAAACATTAGTTCCCAAGAGAAATCATTATACTTTTTTGGCAATTCTTTGAGGAAGACTTCTTTTCTTCTCTCCTGTTCCCTTAAGATAAGTGTTTTTATCTTTATAAACAAGGAGAATAGAAAAACAAACTGAAAGAAATATGTCTTCAAGAAGCTTACATTCTAGAGAGAAAAGATGTCTCTTTTAGTGTAGCATAAAAGTTAGATGCTCTTAGCACCAAGGAATGAAAAAGAAGCAAGAAAAATAAAATTAGTGTACCACATTTATAATAATGTGAAATCTCAGAAAAGGTTAAATATTCAAAAGCTGAAGATCAGTTACTAGGAAGCTACACATTTCAATATGAAGAAGAGATTATACAAATTCTAAGAGGGTCAGGTCTATCAAAGCTATTGATCATACATATGAACTATTGGAATCCAATTTAAAAAAGCTAGCTAGAAGAGTAATTCAGTTGGAGTTTGGTATTGTATAGTTGTGGAATCTCACATACAAACCATAATAACAATGAAAATTTGTCTATTAATTTATCCAATAACAACTCCATTGTGGTATTTCCTTATTATTTAGTACCCAGTTAGTAGATCCAGTTATACCCAAAGGTCAAAAGTGGGAATGCCATAATTCAATATTGTACTTTAGGAAAAGAATCATTTAACAATAGAGTAGGGTTACATATTATAAATTTGTGCAACATTGTATTGACACTCATACATTTTCCCTCTTTTTCTTATTTTGTTCCAAATCCATGATTTTTTACTTCTTTTTTGTTAATTGTAAAATTGATCAATCTTTCTTTAGTAATCTAAAAAGAGAACAATGTGGGATGTATAAAAACATAATGTGACTGCTGTTATCTAATGACATTCAAATGAATTTTAAAAATTCTAGTTCATTTGACAAAAATTGTTAGGAAAACTGTAAAATAATAAGTCAGAAACTGGACATAGACCTACATTTAAGACTTCATACCAAAATAATATCAAAATTGATATATTTGGGGCATAAAGAATGATATTGTAAACTAGTTAGGAGAGCAGGAGATAGTACCAATTAGATCTTTGGAGAAGGGAGAAATTTATGACCAAAGAACAGCCAGAAAACATTATGAAAGGCAAAACAGACAAGTTTGATTACATTAAAATAACAAAGGTTTTGCACAAACAAAACCAACAGAAATAAGATTGAAAGGGAAGTACAAAGCTGGGGAAAAAAATTTTCAAGACAGTGTTTCTGAAAAAGGTCTCATGTCTAAAATATATAAAGAAATATCTCAAATTTATTAGAATACAAGCCATTCCCCTATTGATAAATGGTCAAAGGATATGAACAGACAATTTTTAGATGATGAAACTAAAGCTATTTATATTCATATGAAAAAATGCTCTAAATCACTATTGATTAGAGAAATGCAAATTAAAATAACTCTGAGGTACACCTTATAGGAGAAAATATTTCGTGAAATAATGATTAACAACCTTCTAAAAGAAGCACAAAAAGTACCAAAGAAAATAACATTTTAAAAACCAGAAATGGCCAAATGGAAAAATTGTACAAATTGTCAATGAAGAACTGGGCAACTGGAAATTATTGACTCCATGAAATATCAAGAAACAATAAAGCAAATTTAAAAGAATGAGAAAAAAAAGAAAATATGAAAAATCCATGGGAAAAACAATTTACCTAGAAAATCCACTAAGGAAAGATAATTTAAGAATTTTTGGATTGCCTGAAAGTCATGAAGAAAGAAAGAGTTTAGACATCATATTTCAAGAATTATCAAGGAAAACGACTCTGATATCTTAAAACCAGAGGGTAAAATAGAAATTGACATAATTCACCAATCACAACCTGAAAGAGATCCCAAAATGAAAACTCCCAGAAATATTACAGTCAACTATCAGGGCTTTCAAGTCACAGAGAAAAAGCTTCCAGGAGTCATAAAAAATCATTCATAAATCATAAAGCCACATTCAGTATCACATAAGAGTTAGCAGTTAAATACATTAAAGGACTAGGATTGGTATATGATATGCTGGAAGACAAAAGAATTGCAATTACAACCAAGAATAAATACCCAGCCAAAATAAATATAATAGACAAAAACTGCTGGGATAATTGGAAACTAGTCTGGAAGAAATTAGGCATTGACCCACACCTAACACCATATACCAAGATAAGGTCAAAATGGATTCATGATCTAGGCATAAAGAATGATATTATAAACAAATTAGAACAATGTAGGATGGTTTACCTCTCAGACCTGTGGAGGGGGAAGGAATTTGTGACCAAAGAAGAACTAGAGGTCATCATTAATCACAAAATAGATAAGTTTGACTATAACAAGTTGAAAAGTTTTTGTACAAACAAAATGAATGCAGACAAGATTAGAAGGGTAGCAGTAAACTGGGAAAATATTTTTACATCCAAAGGTTCTGATAAAGGCCTCATTTCTAAAATATATAGAGAATTGACTCAAATATATAAGAATTCAAGCCATTCTCCAATTGACAAATGGTCAAAAGATATGAACAATTTTCAGACGAAGAAATTGAAACTATTTCCGGTCACATGAAAAGGTGCTCCAAGTCACTATTGATCAGAGAAATGCAAATTAAGACAACTCTGAGATACCACTACACACCTGTCAGATTGGCTAAAATGACAGGAAATGATAATGATAGCTGTTGGAGGGGATGTGGGAAAACTGGGACACTGATACATTGTTGGTGGAACTGTGAACGGATCCAACCATTCTGGAGAGCAATTTGGAGCTATGCTCAGAGTTATCAAACAGTGCATACCCTTTGACCCAGCAGTGTTTCTACTGGGCCTATATCCCAAAGAGATTTTTAAGGAGGGAAAGGGACCCACATGTGCAAAAATGTTTGTGGCAGCCCTTTTTGTAGTGGCAAGAAACTGGAAATTGAAAAGATGCCCATCAATTGGAGAATGGCTGAATAAATTATGGTATATGAATGTTATGGAATACTATTGTTCTGTAAGAAATGACCAACAGGAGGATTTCAGAGAGGATTGGAGAGACTTGCATGAACTGATGCTGAGTGAAATCAGCAGAACCAGGAGAACATTATGCACAGCAACAAGACTATACGATGATCAATTTTGATGGACATGGTTCTCTTCAACAATGATGTGATTCAAACCAGTTGTACTGCGATGAAGATAGTCATATACATCCAGAGAGAGGCCTGTGGGAACTGAGAGTGAACCACAACACAGCATTTTAACGCTTTCTGTGAATATTTCCATGCATTCTGTTTTCCTTCTTAGGTTGTTTTTTTTCTTCTCTTTCTAGATCTGATGTTTCTTGTGCAGTAAGATAACTGTATAGATATGTATACATGTATTGTATTTGTCATATAATTTATCCTATCTAGCATGTATTAGATTACCTGTCATCTAGGGGTGGGGGGCGGGGAGAGGGAAAGGAAAAGCTTTGGAAAAAAAAGTGTTTTTTTTTGCAAAGGTCAATGTTGAAAAGTCACTCATATGTTTTACAAATAAAAAGCTTTATTAAAAAAATAAATATAATATTTCAAAAAGGAAAATGGATATTTAATGAAATAGAGAACTTTTGAGCATTCCTGCTGAAAAGACTAAATAGAACATTTTGATGACAAGACTCAAGAGAAGGATAAAAACGTAAGAATGAAAGATAAAGAAGAAAGGACTCAATAAGGTCAAACTGTTTACCTTATTATATGGGAAGATGATGAAAGTATCTTCAAAGAGCTTTATCATTTGGTAGGTATTTAGAAACATTTGACATAAAATAGTGTGGCAGTAACATATTAGGGTGTAAAAAACAAATAAAAAAGAATGCTTTTGGAGAAGGGGGGAAAAAGGGAAGAAGGTAAAAAGTTATATTACATAAAAGTCATTAAGGAAGAGCTTTTGTTAATGCGATGGACAATATTTAAACACATGTACATATATGTGTGTTAATATATCCATCCATACATACACTCAATTTATAATAAAACTCTAACTTATCAAACAGAGAAGTAGGAGGGTAAAGAAACAAAAAAGGGGAACTTGTAAAAGGGGGGCCAAATAAAACAAGACAATGGGTAGAAGCAAAATTTACTTGTCAGAGGGAGGAGACAATAATAAAAAGAGAGAAGACAAAGAGAAGAAAATAGCTTGAAATGAAATACAGTCAATACTCATAACTGAGAACGTGCATAGGATTAATTCACCCATAAAATGGAAGTGATTAAAAGAATATATCTGGAACTAGATTCCAACAATATGTTGTTTACAAGAGACACACTTGAAACAGGAAAAGACATATAGAGTGGCTGGAGCAGAATCTTTTATGCTTCAGCATAACATTCATAATTTCAGATAAAGCAAAAGTAAAAATAAACCATAGGCAATGAAGTAGCACACACACACATATGTGTATGAATAACATATATATTTACCAAATGACATAGAATCCAAATTTTTAATAAGAAAAGCTAACCGAATTATAGGAGGAAATAAATAATAAAATTATACTAGTGAAGAACCTCAAATTTCTCCTCTAAGAACTAAATAAATCCATCCATTAAAAAAAGAAAGAAATCAAGAACATAAATTCACTCTCATGGAATTTTGGAGAAAACTAAATGGGAATAAGAAGTATTAGGACTTTTTCTCAGCCATTTATGACACCTTTTCAAGAATTGACCATATATAAGAACATAAAAACTTCACAATCAAGTACAGAAAGGCAGTAATGTTAAATGCACTTTTTCTAATCATAATGCAATAAAAATTACATTTGGAAAATTGGGAAATACTTTTTCCATTTAAGGGTTCTGATAAAGGCCTCATTTCTAAAATATATAGAGAATTGTCTCATATTTATAAGAATTCATGCCACTCTCCAGTCAATAAATGGTCAAAGGATATGAACAGACAATTTTCAGATGAAGAAATTAAAACTATTTCTAATCATATGAAAAGGTGCTCCAAGTCAGTATTGATCAGAGAAATGCAAATTAAGACAACTCTGAGGTACCACTACACACCTGTCAGATTGGCTAAAATGACAGGAAAAGATAATGACGAATGTTGGAGAGGATGTGGGAAAACTGGGACATTGATACATTGTTGGTCGAACTGTGAACAGATCCAACCATTCTGGAGAGCAATTTGGAACTATGCTCAAAAAGTTATCAAACTGTGCATACCCTTTGACCCAGCAGTGTTTCTATTGGGTTTATATCCCAAAGAGATCTTAAAGGAAGGAAAAGGACCCACATGTGCAAAAACCTTTGTGGCAGCCCTTTTTGTAGTGGCTAGAAACTGGAAATTGAATAGATGCCCATCAGTTGGAGAATGGCTGAATAAATTATGGTATATGAATGTCATGGAATATTATTGTTCCATAATAAACAACCAGCAGGATGATTTCAGAGAGGCCTGGAGAGACTTGCATTAACTGATGCTGAGTGAAATGAGCAGAACCAGGAGATCATTATACACAGTAACAACAAGACTATGTGATGATCAATTCTGAAGGATGTGGCTTTCTTCAACAATGAGATGTTTCAAACCAGTTCCAATTGTTCAGTGATGAAAAAAGCCATATACACCCAGAGAGAGGGATACGAATGTGGATCACAATATAACATTTTCATGCTATTGATGTTTGCTTGCATTGTTTCCTTTCTCAGATTTTTTTTGTAGGTACAATTTTTCTTGCACAACAAGATAAGTGTGGAAATATGTATACATATATTCAATTTGTCAAGTATTTTAATATAATTAACATGTATTAGACTACCTGCCATCTAGGGGAGGGGATGGGGGGAAGGAGAGAAAAATTTGGAACAGAAGGCTTTGCAAGGGCCAATGTTAAAAAATTACCCATGCATATGTTTTGCAAATAAAAAGCTTTAAAAAAAATAAAAATGCATAAAAATACAATTGGATACAAAATAATGTAATCGTGAAGAATAAGGACATCAAAAAATAAATGAAAACAGTCGATTATTTCATTCAAGAGAATGACAATTGTGAGAAAACATTTCAAAATTTGTGTGAGGCAAAGCATGCATATCAATAAAACACATATATCAATAAAAGAGAAAGAACAGATTAATAAATTGGATATGCAACTAAAAAAATCTAGGAAAAATCATTTAAAATCCCCAATTAAACAAAAAAAATGCATATTCTGAAAATCAAAGAAGAAATTAATAACTTTGAATGTAAAATTATTGAACTAATAACTACTAGCAGATTTTATGGGGGAAGATAAATCATTTGTTAATTTTACTTTAAAAAATAAAGATGAAAGCCAAATTATATTCACTCAATGAATATATTCAGATTATATAAAATGTGTGTTTATAAATTCACATGCGATCAAATGAAATAATTCAACCTTTCATGTAGTCACTTGCTTCTATTATCATATATTTCTTATCAAAAGGCATCAAGATTAAATTAAGTTTTCTTTTTCTGAGAAGGATTTCAATGAGAAACCCAAAATAGAAAACATTTTGCTTTGTATAAAGATCTGTCCCTTTAGGATTTGAAGAATGTTATTCATGGAAAATAGAACAAAGAGACAGAACATTTGAGAGGGAAGCCCTGATAGAGAAGTACTTGGGGAGAAACAGATAACTCTCAGGACCTGAAAAGAAACAGTTCCTCAGACAAAAGTACTGAGAGGACCCAAAAGAAAAAAATTCCCTAGAGGCAAAAGTATTTATTAAAGGCAAAAATGGTTCAAGTGCCTGGTTTCCCAGCAACTAATTTACATATTTCTGTTAAGAACACTTTGAAGCTGAAAACTGGGAAATCCTGATAACTAGAACTTTCCAATCATGTATAAACACGTATATAAACGTATGTAAATATATAATATTGAGATAGAATGTAGGGTTCAGGTGCTGTGGGCTGTCAAGCCCTTTTCAACTTTAGGTGGATTCATCCAACTCTAACTGTGGTTCCAAGAAGCTGACAACCTGGTAAACTATTTTGGCAGAGAGATTGGCAGTAGACACACCCCTGTAAAATGGTTTCAGCAAATAGGTTTAATGACTTTGAGGGTAAATGAGGGATCACAAACCTATCAGTGAGTTAGGGGCATGTCTAACCCAAATGTGTGAAGATTTCCCATGATGGTATAGAAGGATGACAAAAATTTATTCCAATGGCTATGAAGGCAGCAGAAGCAAATGCTGTGGAGTGGTTAGAACTTGGGTAGATATTTAAGATGCCAAAGTCATCTCAAGCCATCATCAGTCATCTTGACTTTTGTCTTGACACTGGACTCAATGGCCTTCAATGATTCTGGAAGAAAGAATCGTGCCTATGACGGATTCTCTGCCACTTGCGCTAAATAAAGCAGAGATTCTCCACCAGCTAGCACCACACAATCCATATGTGGACCCATTTGTTATATTAAATGGAGAAATTTTGAATATTGTAGATAAGTTCATTTATCTTGTCAATATGTTTCCCAGGGATGCACACAATAATGAGGTTAATATACACATGGACAGAGTTACCTTAATATTTTGGAGTCTTTGAAGAAAAATATGGGAGACAAGACATATTAGACTGGCAAGCAAACTGAAGCCTGCAAAAATGTTATGCTGACCTCATTGCTGTATGTCTCTGAAACCTGGTCAATATATTAATACCAGGTCAGGAAACTGAATCCCTTCCCTTTGAATTATCTTCTGGAGATCATCTGGCAAAATAAGGTACTGGACACTGAAGTTCTTTCTCAAGTTCAATTGCCAGGTTCTACTTCAAGGAACACAACTCCAACAGGCTGTCCTTGTTATTCAAATACCAAAAGTATGTTTGCTAAAAGAACTCACACAAAGCAGAAGTCAGAAGTGATACAAGGATAATCTCAAAGTATCTCTGAACTTTAGAATTGATTGGGAGACATGGAAGATACTAGCACAGAATCATCCAGAATGTGTACCCACATCAAAGAAGCCTCAGTATTTTATGAGCAAAGCAGAATTGCAACAGATCAAAAAAAGTGAGATGCAAGACATCTCTGCTCCAAATGTTCATATGGACTTTTTGTGCCCAACTTGTGGTAGAGCCTTTCTAGTTCATCTTGATCTGATTTGCCACAGTTGAACCTTGTTGTATCTTGATCCTGACATGGTACCATTTTGGTCTTCTTTTGAGCACAAAGAACAACCACTGAGGTGTTCTATTGCTCTACTTCTATTAAATGTGTCAGTAACTTTTACATCCTCTTTTTGATTATTAGTATTTAGTTATTGAATCTGCTATTAGTAGAATCAATTATTAGTAGTTTGTCTATTTTGCTTTTTAACTTCCTCATTTAAAGACTAGGGCAAAGCAGCCTCTAAAAGACAGGGCTGCTGATAAAATTGGATTATCTTTTTTTTCAATCTCGGGCAAAACTTCACTCTATTGGGAGAGTTCAGTTCTTATTAAAGGGTAAAGGCAAGCCAATTCAGGTGAATTCTTAGTCCACTGTTCTACTCAGGTAGCACTGGGTGGAGGATAGAGCCTTTTGTATAGGTTGTTGGATGCAAATGATCTGAGTGAGGAGATGATTCTCTTTATCCACAAGAGATGACATGATCAAAGTAATATCCCCATACCCTCATTAGAATCAATCCACCTCTCATTGTTAACCATAGTTAATTTCCTCTTGTCATTAAATAACCATAAGAGCAACCTCCAGGATTCATCTTTTATTGCATTGAGAGGCCACTAATCTCAATTCATTATTTGCTAACCATAATTAATAAATTATTGTTCTCTAAATTTCCATTCATCACAGAATATATATAGTTGCACATATTATAAATTTTTCCTAACATAAATGATAGTGGTATGACTTCTTTCCTAACTTAATAGTATGTATATATGTTTAGATACATACATGTAAAAGTATATACCTATACAGACTTTTCCCCCCAGATAGCCAAATGTTTAACATTTATTAGCATTCTACTGCCTGTGATAATCAGAACATAAAAGTTGTGTAAATTCCTAGGTGTTATCTGGAATTTGGGATTGCTTTGTGCACATATAGCATTCCTTGCATCTGTCACAAAGTCTTGTGTCACATAGTTTCTAAAATGCCTCTCTCAAAGTCTCAATCACAATATTGAAACAAAATAATGTTTATAAAGACTTTTATAGACTTAAAGCACTACAGAAGCAAGAATTATTATCATCATATTACAATGTGCTACCAACTCTCTAATTGACTATATGTCTAATTTTGCTCTAATTCAGATATTCCCAAAGATGTTTCCCTACAGATCTCCTCTTTGTTGGACCCAAGTTTTAAGCTGTTTTCTCAGATGATAACATCTATCTCCCAGGATTTTGTGAGAATAAAATAAGATATTTGTAAAGTGATTTTTTAAACATTAAAGAGCTAAATAAATACTAACTATGCTAGTTATTCTTTAAAGGAGGAGAATTGTTCATCTCTCAAACCTCACATCCTCTGAATTCTCTCTGATTCTTCATTTCATTCACAGCACGGGGGTTGGAGAGGGGTCAAATTGTGTAATGTATACTTGCAGAGAAGCTATTTTTACTTTTGATCCATCTCCTCTATGACAACATCAGGAGTTATTAACATTTTTTTTCTGTCATGGACCCCTATGGCAATCTAATAAAATCTACAAATTCTTCAGGATGTCTTTAAATACATAAAATAAAATCTACATTGTTACAGAGAAAACCAATTATATTCAAATACAGTTGTCAAACTATTTTAAAAAAATTTGTAGAAGCCATAGTAGAAAAAAATTTCCTGCATTATTAAAAGTGGTTCAAAAGATACATAAAATTGGGGGGAAGGAACATTCATTATAGCTAAAACATCAATACTTTTGAGATTGAATCCAGTCCTGGAGTTTAGGAGATGATTTACACCCTAATAAATGTTCCCCTCCAAGCCAGAGTCTTATCTCTAACCATAGATCTAAAATCTTAAGAGCTCAGGGGCGGCAAGAGTCCCTGCTATGATGAGATTTGAAGCTTTGAGTAGAACCAAACAATCTCAAAATGCTTCTAATGAAATATTATCAATGTTTCCTTATAGTCTACTTAAAAGAGACTAATACACATTTAGTTTCCTTTGATGCTTTTATTAATTCACATGCACAGGTCTTGTTCTGACAACTCAACAGGGAAAAGTTCCAATGAGGCGGGAACTGGAAGATCCCACATGGAATTAAAAGAGAGAAAGAAAGTTAGAGAGTCTGTGATATGGGGTCTCCAGTGAAAAGAAGATACTAGAAATATCAGGAACTCAACTCCTTAGCACGTTTATCCTTCCTCTATTCTCACACATTATGACTTTGAGAAGAAATGAAAGAGTTGATCTCAGAGTAGCAGATTATCTGGTCCAGGTTGAAAGACACCTTGATAGGAGTGAGGGAGAAGCAGATGAATCCTTCTGGTAAATCAGAAGCCATGGGAGAGATGGAATCCATAAGTCTAGCAGAGGATATTCCTGAGATTGGTCCCAAGTCTAGGCTCCAAAGAAGGATACTGTTATTTTTCTGTAAAGAAAACAAGACAGTAAATGAGGGAGCTGTGAGGAGGGAGTAGGGAGGAACGTCCGTATGATGGAGTGAACAGATTCAAAATCTGTCCTCTGAATCACAGAGACTATTTCCTTTTTAAGACCCACAGTCTTTCATGTAATAAGCAGGTCAAGTATTCTTATCACCATTTTACAGAGGCTCAGATAAAAAAAATAAGAGTATACTATTGTGGCAAACAATGGGCTTTTTATAGTTGAATATAGGCTATAATTGAATCTTGCCACATGTATGATTTTGAGCAAGGTTGTATGTTGGGAGGTAGAAGACATAGATTTGAGTCTCAGGTGACAAATACTCTGGGATTCATAGTTTAAAATGCAGTTAGTCCTTATGGATTGCTCTCTGGTAATCTAAAGGACTAGGTCATAGAACAGGAAAGAGGGAGCCATCCCTAAAGTCACTACTCACTGTTTTCATATCTATTCCATATCAAAAACAGATGGTGCAGAGCCTACAGGATGCCCTTGCCTATCTCCTAAAATGATTATAAATTATTATTCTCAACTTTTATGACAAGTACGACTGGAACAATTCACTTATTTCTGAACTTCAATTTTCTCAATCATAATATGAAGATACTAACACTGTCACACTCACTTCACAGGGTTTTGTGAGAGTTTTAAAGGACTGGAGATACAGAAGTGATTATTATTGATATCATAACATTGTCATTTCTGATCCCAGAATTGGGTATTTGATACAGAGGTCCTGAGCACCAGCCTGTCCCGTAGCCTTACCCTCAGAATAAGGAATATCATGAGTCTTGAAATATTTCTGAGTATCTCTTCCCCACTCATATAACTTCTAATTCTTATACTTGCAATTCTATTCCTCTTGGAGAACAGAGCCTCCAGAGAGGCAGGGGATGGGGACTACTTTCTTTCAAATCATTCAACAATCACTGAAGGCTTTGAAGGATTATGGTTAGGGTATTCTCACTCCATTGTCCTGGGATTTTCCATTCTACAGAAATAGGAACTAGGTTTTTCTACTATGGCCTTCCACAGATGGAGTCCATGTAACTCCAGGAAGTTGGTTGTAGCCCTTTCTCATCATCTTGTTTGGGATTCATTCAGAAAAAACAACAAAGGGCAGTGGAAACATAGTACTAGATAAAGAGAGAGGTAACTTAGGTCTATAACTGCGTAACTTCAGATTAGTCATTTCTTCCCCTTGTGCCTCAGTTTCTCCATCCATAAAAAGAAAGGGGTAAATTAGACAGCCTTTGTTGATTTTGTGACTGTCATTTCTCCCCCTTCTTCAACCCCAGCTATTAGTGGAGTTTGATAACCACTAGTACATCAAAAAGATGATGTATCCATGGAGTTGGGAGCATTCTAGGGGTGAGACAATGAGTCAAGTTGAGCTTAAAAGGAAATTTTTTTCTACTATCATTAGTTGGAATCACCTCTATACCCCACCCTAGGATCCCGTGGGTCCTTAGGCATACCAAAACATAACACAGACACATCCTCTCGGTGGGTGCAGTCATGGTAGCCCCAGAAGCGGTGTTGACATTGTATCAAGGATTTCTCCTTCCCCTTGCAGCGGACATCATCCAACCAGATGGGGCCTTTCCCAGGGCCAAAATTCTTCCTGGCTCTGGGCTTCTGAGAAAGGGCCTTTCCACAGTTTAACTCCTGGCAAACCACCTGATCCTCCTTTTTCCCCCAGCCATCATTGCAAACAGAGCCCCAAAAACCTTTGTGGAACACCTCCAGACGACCTGAACATTTGCTTTCTCCACCCACCAGCCTCATGGCAAAGTGTTCTGGAAAGAGAAGAAAGAGGAAATGAATAAATAAGCAGTGGATGCTGTAAACCTAAGGGCCTGGAAACATATTTGTGCCCATTTTTTTCTTTCTCCTACTACATCTTTTTCCTTAATAATATCAGGTTTCAATAGCAATGTGATTCTAATTTGACATTTGAAAGAGACCTCAGAGATCATTCAGGCCATGAGAGTAGCTGATATTTATAGACAAATTCTTATTCATTGCCTCATTTGATCCTCACATTCTTCCGGAGTAGCCACAAATCAGGGATAGGGTTGATAGTTGGAAGAAATGTGAGAAATCATCTCATTTTTAACCCTCACCTTTTACGTGTGAGGAAACAGGCTCAGGAAGTTTAAGTTTCATGCCCCAAATGACATAGGTAGTAACAGAACCAAGATTCAAAATCTGTCCTCTGAATCACAGAGCCTATTTCCTTTTTAAGACCCACAGTCTTTCATGTAATAAGCAGATCAAGTATTCTTATCACCATTTTACAGAGGCTCAGATAAAAAATAAGAATATACTATTGTGGCAAACAACTATTTAAGATGTGTGTGTGCGTATATATATATATATATATACATATATATATATATACGCACACACACATCTTAAATAGTTGTTTGCATTGTTATTTATATTATTTATATTTATTTATATTATTTATATTTAAGTTGTTAAATAGTTGTTTTATATATATATATGTATATACGTATATATATATATATATTTGTGGCCCTGATTAATAACATTTGAAGAGTTCTAACTGAATTCTTTTGCCTGGCCTCCTGACTGTCACATCTTTCATTTACTACAGGAGCTGGACTCCAACACAATAGATTTCAGAGATTTTGTGACTTAGTTTGTGTCCCTTGTTTATACCATGTGCCAATCTTCTGCTGGAATACCATTTTCAAATTTATGTGCTCTAGAAAGCCATCTCTAATTTGCCTATAGCCGGGTCTTGATTATTGCAAATAATGAATTCCCTGAAGTAGTCATATGCACTTAGGATCATGATAGTTAAAGATATAATTATGTAAATTATTGGTGGTTGGTTTTAGCCCGGTGGAGATGTGCAGTGGGTATTTCTATAATGGAATTATTTCAGAGAGTTCATTGTTTTTACTAATTGGGGCCAGTCTGTAGCTAGGAATGATGTTTCTCCCTCAGACTTTGCACAGCATTTTCTACCTCTCTAAGGTGATTATTATTTATCATGTTTTATTTCAGTTATTGGTGTATATATTATATATTTTTTGATACTGATTGTGGTCTCATAAACTTCTTATCTGATTCCCCCATAGCCAAGCATAGCACTTCTAGGAGAGTAAGCTTTAATAATAATTCATCATTTAGAGCTGAACTTTTATTCTTTTCTGACACAAGCTTTAATGTGAATTTCTATAATTTAAAAATTGTTGCATTCCTGAATAAATAATAAATATCTTGAATTTATATAATGCTTTAAGTTTTGTGACCCTCATAACAACATTGTGAAGTGGTAATAATAACAATAATAGCCAGCATTTTATAGCACTTTAAGGCATGCTTTAGGAGCATGAGGACCATTAAAAAGAATGTAATGAAAATCTCATAGACAAGTGACTTCAGGATTTAGCTAAAACAGGCTCTTCATCTTTTTTGTGTGGTAGACCTTTCTGGTATTTTGGTGAAATCTAGAAACCCTTTCTCAGAGTAATGTTTTTAAATGCATAAAATAAAACACATAGGAATATAAAAATTTTTTTGGAAACACAATTATCAAAACATTTAACAAGTAAGCAGAAGACAAGTTCACAGATCCCATATTAAAAACCCCTGAACTGGGAAAAAAGGCTCACTGACTCCGTGCAAATATTTCTTTAAAGAAATAGAGGAAACTTTCTGGATGACTGAGAGAAACTGGTCTCTTATGCACTTTTTGTTACAAGAATACTTAAAGTAGATAAGACCCAAAGGGATGATTCAGAGTTGATTGTGGGTGAATATGTAACAAGTTTGGACTTAAACACCATCCAGAAACTACCATTAACTGATCGCCACATCCTCCTCCCTACCTTTCTTCTAAAGGCAATGTGTTCCATTCCTAAGAAAGGGAATCAAGTGTCCATCCTCCTAAGATTCCCAAAACATAATAGATTGATTGAATTAGATTTAAATAAGTTAGACACTAGAATTCCAGGCATTACCTTCACAATGGACCCAGGTATCATCCTTATGGGTACAGTTGCTCTTCTCCATGGGTACAACTGGACAGTCCCTCAGGGATTCTTCTGACCCTTGGCATTTCACCTGGCCTGGCCAGATGTCCTTTGTGCCCTGTTGATCCTTGTTACAAGAACCCTTGGTCAGAATGGCTCTTCCACAGCCCAGTTCCTGACACACCATCTTGGCATGCTGGAGGGTCCAGCCTTCATTGCACACAGTACCCCACTTTTCAGCATATTTCACCTCCACTCGGCCAATACACTGACTAGGGCCATCAACCAGTCGAAGTTCTTCAATATTTAGAGGTTCTTAAAAAATAAGAATGAAAATTAGCCAGGATGTTAGGTTTATAATCTTGGATCTGCTTTTTAACAACAATTTATGTATTCATTTTGACTATTCACAGCATGTTTACATCTATTATTTCACTGGCTTTTCCCAACTATTCTATATGGTAGAAGTAGGTAGCATTCTCATCTTGCGGATTGGAAAATAAGGTCAAGGGTTGTTAGTTCCTAGACACTGGTGATTCTCTAGGGATTTAAAAATAGTTGTTTTAAATAATAAAAACAAAAATAGTAGAATGACCTAGCAACATCCTTGCATGAAGAATTGGAAGTAGAGTTCATTTTATAGTCCCTTCATTTTACAGAAGGGAAAATTAAGGACAAGAGAGACTAAATTGATAGTCTGTGGTCATGAAGATTATAGGGTTATAGTTTTAAGGCTAGATGTGACCTTAGAGATCTGGTCTAACTCCATAGCTTTAGGGGGATTCCTCACTACAGAATTTAAGTGACTAGTCCAAGGTCACACAGAGAGTAAATAGTTGATATAGAATTTAAACCCAAGACTTTTAACTTCAAAAAGCATTCTTCCCCCACAATAACATACCAAGACTTTTTTCCACTCCACCAGACTAACCTCTCAACTTTCCACAAGATGCTCACTTTATAAAAGCCTCATGTGTGTGGGCTTCATCTCTGTCTGACCAGGCAGTGCTAACCTGCATTTACTTCTCCTCATTTCCAAGTCCTGTTGACTTTGTAATTGGTTCACATGCCTAATTTTTCATTTCCTGACTATGCCTATTTCTTCATATCCTGACTTCTTTCCCCTTCTCCAGATGAACACCTTTTGACTTGGATTTGAGGGCCTGCAATTCTCACACTCTGCATGGATTTCCTTAGCTTGATGCTACTTTATGTGGGAAGGAGGGATCATGGGCAACTCCAATGCAAGCCACAGCTATCTTGTGCCATTCCCTGAAACTCAGAGATAATCTAATCCATTCTTCTCATTTAGGGAATGAGACCTAGAGAGGGAAAACAACTTATGCAAAATCTTTTAGCTAATAAGAGGCATCCTTGGAAATGGTGGGACTTAAAATGCCTAATATTGAAATATGTTTTCCATGATTGCATGTACATAGTCTAAATCAAATTGCTTACCCTCTCAGGGATGGGGAGAAGAAAGGAAGTGAGGGGATTTAGAGCTCAAAATTAAAAACAAAAAAATAAAGCCTAATGTTAAAAATTGTTTATAACTGTGGGAAAAATATTCTTTTAAAAAAACTTCAATATACATTGTAGTTTCTGGTGGAACTTTAATACACATCTTTCAGCTAGGATTCTAGGCAATACAGTATGGTTCTTGGAGAAGAAAGAATAGATATAAACCCAGAAAATTTTGATACTTATGAAATATACATTTATTCATGGGGGAATGTGTATAATATATCTTAGAAATATGTGTTAAGTGGATATAATTTTTTTATTTATGTGTATCCTGTTCTTCCTAACAAAACTGTGTGCTGAAAACAGAAATGTCTCTCTCTTCCTTTTATTGTCATTCATTGGCTGGGTGACATATAAAATATCAAGTAGATAGGCACATATATACATATACACATATATATCTATGTGTATATACATATGTTTATGTGTAGATATAAATGTATACACAAATACATTTACATTATACATTGAACAATCTTGGCCTGGAACAGGTTTCTTAATTGTTGAAAGATCTCTCCAGGATGTGGATATTGAATAGGATTATTATGGGTGTGGAGTCAACTAGGTATAATGGAGACACTGCCTGGCCTAGAATCAGGATGATTCCTCTTCCTGAGTTCAAATCTGACTTCAGATACTTACTATGACTTTCTCTCAGTCTCTGTTTCTTCACTGTAAACTAATGATAACAATAACTCATACTACCTTATAGAACTGATCTGAGGAAAGACTCTTTAAACCTTAAAATCGCTGTAAGAATTATTATTAAAATTACAATAACATTATGATTAGTATGTCTTTATTAAATCCAGGGTCATCCTAAGCCTTCAGTTGATTATTAATAACTCACCTTTACAGATTGCCCCTGCATCTTCATAATGATCATCACAGTCTACAATATCTTCTTTACATTCTGCCAGTGTCTCTTCTGTTCCTTGGCAAATCAGGTTCCAGATGGGCTGGTCTTTTGGGGCTTTTGGTGGAAAGAGTCTGCCAGCCCATACTTTCACAGCTGGTCCACATTGCAGCTCCTGGCACACCATAGCCACTGTTTCATTTGTCCAATGGTCATCACATACAGTGCCCCATTGCTCATCCTTCCACAACTCTACCCGACCATTACAACGGTTATGGCCTCCCACTAGGCGCACACCAGGAGGGAGTTCTGCAAATGACCAGATCATTGGAAGGGAATGAGAGATCTTGAAAATGAATCCACAGGGCAGATTTATTAGGGAGGTACTCAGTCAGAACCAAAGCTAGAATTTTGGGTCAAGCTGACAAACAGGTATAAGTCCTTTCATTCTTAGCAGAAGTAACTACTTCTGGGATGGAGTTTTAAGCTTCATAGCAAAGATATATATGCTAATTCTATCTCCCCACAATTGTCACATTAATGATAAAAGGGATCTTAGGGTCACTTGGAGTCACTCTTTCAGAGTTAACAGAGCAGGAAACTGAAACCTCAAAGCAAGAAGTCACAGAAGAAGGCTAATCCAATTCTTATTGATTGAGGCTGACCTGAGGTGTAGTCTGGGGAGCATCAAAGAGGGAGATTTACAAACTTTTAAGTGCTAGGAAGGACTTTGAAGAGCAATTTGTTCAACACTCTCATTGTGTAGGGGAGGGAACAGAGAAATGGAATTAGTGTTAGAGCCAGGTTCCCCTCATTGCTATTTCTTGAAATTTAACCTTCCTTGGAGAATTTGTCTTTTCCCTTCTCTGGCTCCCATTCCCTGAGGTGCCAGTTCTTCCAGGGAAGAGGTATTCATGACTCAGAAAAAGGAACTGAGCAGGAAAGAGCTCCTATTGCTTTTGAGGTTCCCAGGATGGGAAGCAGAAGCATACTCAGGAAGGCATAACCCTCCAATAGAGGTTGAAGGATTGGTGCCTCCTTTTCCTTGCCCTTGGTGATGTGTCTTTCTTCCAGGACAGACATCACTGAGGTCTCAGCCTAGAACTCTTTAACTTGGGAAAACATCTTCCTTTTCCCTTATCTCCCACACTCCTTAATTGCCTCCTCACTCCACAAGAAAATCCATTTATTTTTCAACTGCTCAATTACTGCAGAAAAGTCTGACAATATGGGGAAGAAAAAGTTGGAAGAAAAGAGAAGTTAATAAACTCAAGAAAGTAGGAAAGAATAATCTTCCAGCAAGGGCTGAAATAGTCTCCCTTCGCCTTTCTTTCTCTACTTGTTCCACTCATTCATAAGAAAGTATAGGGAAGTTTCCTAGTCCGACTCCAGCATTATGCTGTAAGGCAACACCTGAATAGCCACCCCCATCATTATGGAGAAGGGCAACCTTACTTCTTTGATCAGATTTTGGATCCTGATTCCTTTTCTCCTAGTGCCATAGTCAGAGCTCTCTGTGCTATACAATCTATTAGGGGCACTAAAAGAAGTGCCTGCTGTCCCAAGGCAAATTTTCTATTCTTGAGCAGGAATCCCCACCCTTTGGGGGTAGTGCAGAAGGAAGGGAAGAAGGTGGCCCTAAGCTATTTAATTCTGCAAAATTAGAAGGAATCTGATAGTTTTGTTTCAAATATATACTGATCATGTGACCCCGAGTGGATAACTTATGGGAACTCTCAGTGACTAGAGTTTGTCCAATAAATTCTGACCTATATCAGTGGAGAGAGTTTCCTTACTTGGAGTTTCCGATATCACTGAAATAGCAAGGACTCCTAAACACACAATACCAGCTTTTGTTGTTTAGTTGTTTCAGTCATGTTCAACTCTTTGTAACCTTACATCCTTTTTTCTAATCCCACCTCACTCTTTCAACATCCTTTAACTGCTCCATGCCTCATCCCAAAACTCTAATGGTTTCATTTGGGGAGAGGGGGAGGTTCATATTTTATTCACACTGAAACCAGGATTGGTTCTGATTTTTCAGAGATTTCAGAGTTCCCAGGGATTTCAGGCTTCTTGGTTGTGAAGAAGAACGTCCAAAGCCAGTCTTTTGGGAGATCCATCAAAGATAGATGGAGAACATGGGCCTTTGTAACACTTTAACTTCTCCCTATACAGAACAGATAATAGTGGGGTGTATAAAGGATACAGTAAATAATGAAATAGTAACAGTACTAAATGTGTATGCACCAAGTGGTAAAACAGGCATATTCCTAGAGAAGATTTTAAGTCAGTTACAGGAAGGAATAAACAGCAAAACTATTCTAGTGGAGGGACCTCGACTTTCCCCTCTCAAAATCAGACAAATCTAACCATAAATAAACAAGAAAATAGAGAGATTAATAGGATCCTAGAAAACCTAGATATGATAGATCTCTGGAGAAAAATGAATAGGGACAGAAAGGAATACACCTTTTTCTCAGAAGTAAATGGCATCTCCCCAAAAATTGACCATGTATTTGGGCATACAAACTTCACAATCAAATGTAAAAAGGCATTAAATGCTTCTTTTCAGACTACAATGCAATAAAAATTATATTCAGTAAAGGACCAAGGAAAGATAGACTAAAAACCAATAGGAAATTAAATAATTTAATTCTAAAAAATTAGTGGGTCAAACAACAAATCACAGAAACAATCCATAATTTCATCCAAGAAAATAGCAATAATGAGACAATATACCAAAACCTATGGGATGTAGTTCTTAGGAGAAATTTTATATCTCTAAATAGCTACATGAATAAAACAGAGAAAGAGATCAATGAATTAGGCATGCAACTAAAAAAAAAAACTAGAAAAAGAACAAATTAAAAAGCTCCAATTAAATACCAAATTAGAAATTTTAAAACTCAAGAAATTAATAAAATAGAAACTAAGAAGACTATTGAACTAATAAATAAAATTAAGGGTTTTATGAAAAAACTAATAAAATAGATAAACCTTTGGTTAATTTGATCAGAAAAAGGAAAGAAAAAAGCTAAATCACCGGTATCAAAAATGAAAGAAGTGAACTCACCGCCAATAGGGGAAAAAAAAATTAAAGTAATAATTAGGAGGTATTTTGCCTAACTCTATGGCAGCAAGTCTGACAATTTAACCAAAATTGATGAATATTTACAAAAAATGAACTGCCCAGATTAACAGAAGAGGAAATAAAACACTTAAATAGTCCCTTTTTAGAAAAAAGAAATTGAACAAATCATTAATGAACTCCTTAAGAAAAATTCTTCAGGGCCAGATGGATTCACAAGTAAATTCTACCAAACATTCAAAGAACAATTAATTTGAATACTATATAAACTATTTGCAAAAAAATAGGTAAAGAAGGTTCACTGCCAAATTTCTTCTATGATACAAATATGGCACTGATACTTAAATCAGGAAGGGCCAAAACAGAGAAAGAAAATTACAGACCAATTTCCCTAATTAATATTGATGCAAAAATTTTAAATAAAATATTGGCAAAGAGATTAAAGAAATTTATCAATAGGAAAATACACTATGACCAAGTAGGATTTATACCAAGAATGAAGGGCTAGTTAAATATCAGGAAAACTATTACCATAATCAACCATATCAATAACAAAACCAACAGAAATCATATGATTATCTCAATAAATGCAGAAAAAGCTTTTGACAAAATACAGCATTCATTTCTACTAAAAACACTAGAGAGTATAGGGATAAAGGAAGCTTTCCTTAAAATAATAAGTAGTTATCTATCTAAAACCTACAGCAAGCATTATTTGTAATGGAAAAAGATCATTTCCAATGAAATTAGTGGTGAAATAAGGATGCCTATTATCATTACTGTTAATCAGCATTATATTCAAAACGTTAGCTTTAATAATAAGAAAAGAAAAAAGAAATTAAAGGAATTAGAATAGGCAATGAGGACATAAAACTATCACTCTTTGCAGATGATATGATGATATACTTAGAGAATCCTAGAAAATCATGCAAAAACTTACTGGAAATATTTCACAACTTTAACAAAGTTGCAGAATATAAAATAAACCCACATAAATCATCAACATTTCTATATATTATTGACAAAGCTCATCAGCAAGAGATAGAAAGAGAAATTCCATTTAAAATTATTGTAGATAAAATAAAATACTAAGGGGTCTACTTGCCAAAACAATTACAAAACACTTCTCATACAAATAAAATCAGATTTAAACAATTGGGAAAGTATCAATTGCTGATAGCTAGGCCAAGCTAATATAATAAAAATTACAATTCTGCCTACATTGGTCTATTTGTTCAGAATCATACCAATCAAATTGTCAAAACACTATTTTGTAGAACTAGAAAAAACAGTAGCAAAATTCATCTGGAAGAACAAAAAGTCAAGAATATCAAGGGAATTAATGAAAAAAAATATACAAAGGATGGTGGCATAGCAGTACCAAACCTAAAACTACATTATAAAGCAACAGTAATCAAAACCATTTGGTACTGGCTAAGAAATAGAATGGTAAATCAATAGGATAGATGAGATACACACGACACAATAATCAAAGACTATAGCAGTCTAGTATTTGATAAATCCGTAAACTCCAGCTTCTGGAATAACAACTTATTATTTGACAAAAATTGCTGGGAAAACTAGAAAATAATTTATCAGAAACTCAGTATAAACCTACATCTCATACCCTATACCACGATAAGGTCTGGATACATGATTTGGTCATAAAGGATGATGCCATAAACAAATTAGGAGAACAAGAGATAATTTACCTATCAGATCTTTGGAGAAGGGAAAAATTTATGACCAAAGAAGAATTAGAGAACACTATGAAAGGCAAAATAGACAACTTTGATCACATTAAACTAAAAAGGTTTTGCAAAAACAAAACCAGCAGAAACAAGATTAAAAGGGAAGTACAAAGTTGGGAAAAATCATTACAGATAGTATTTCTGATAAAGGTCTCATTTCTAAAATATATAAAGTGCCAAATTTATAAGAATATGAGTCATTCTCCAATTGATGGTCAAAGTATATGAACAGATAATTTTCAGATGATGAAATTAAAGCCATTTATAGTTATATCAAAAATACTCTAAATCACTATTGATTCAAAAAATACAAATTAAAACAATTCTGAGGTACTACCTCACAACTCCCATTGGCTAAGATGACAGAGAAAGATAATGATAAATGTTGGAGGGGATGTGTGAAAACTGGGATACTAATGCATTTTTGGTGGAAATGTGAAATGTTCCTACTATTCTTGAGTGATCTCTTTAGTGATCTGAAGCAATCCCAATAGACCCTGGACAGAAAATGCCATCTGTATCCAGAAAAAAAATCTAAGGAGACTGAATGTAAATCTATACCTGCTATATTCATTTCCTTTTACTATTTTTTAAAATTTCTCCCATTGTTTTTCCCTTTTGTTCTGATTTTTCTCTCCTAACATGATTCATAAAACAATGTATATTAAAAATAAATAAATTTACTACAAAAAAGAAAAGAAAATGGTGGGGTGGATGCTTTAAGGCTGGGATTGTTATTAGGTTCCCAGAGAGATGATGGAAGAAGTTTTGAATCTGAAGTCAGAAGAATTATTTTTAAATTATAACTGGATTTAAATCATTTATTATCTTTCATATCTTATGCAAGTCATGTAAACTCTTTGACTCAATTTTCTCATCAGCAAAATGGAGATAATTATTCTTATTATCATATGGCCTACCTAATGTTATTCATTATAGTTAAGATTACAAATGTTCAGGAGCTATGAAGAATTTGAGAAAAAGATTGAGCATTAGGAGTAGGCTTGACATCAAGCCAATCATTAAATCTCTCTCCTTGAATAAAGAGACAATAATAATAATTATATTAGTAGTTTATATAACAATGAAATGCCTACAAATGTATGACAACTTAGAGATTAAAAAGAAAATTTCACTCTTTACACCATCCACACAAGAATTCTTCAAAGTCCAGGGAGGGGACAATTCTGTTCTTTGATCTTGTTAACCTTTATCTCCAATCTACTTCTGCAGACCTGAAGCACAACCACAATTAGGAATATCACTGAAACAAGACCTTGAATGCTTTCTGACCACAATCTGTATAGTCCCCACTCTAAATCTTCCTTCTGGACCTGCTTTTATCCTTTCAATTTCACAGTGCTACTTATTCTTCTAGTCCATCAACATTCTTTTGTATTCTCTTGCCTCTACAGCCAGCCTGAGTTAGATTCTCTGAATAACATCTCAGATTCCCTTGTTCCCCTATTCTTTCGAGGAGGAGAAGAGATGAAGTAACTTTTAATTACCTTTTAATTAATCCTGCCTCCCAGACAAATGTCCTTTCCCCTACTTCAGCCAGGCTTTTAGTGCTTCTTGGGAATCCTTTTTGTTCAGTTTTAGGAGATTGCCCACATGGGTTGATTCAGTCTTTTATTTCACTCTCTTACACTCCCACACATTACTACTTGCTGTGATCTAGGGTAGATTTAGGATTATAAAAAGGAAGGACCGAGTAACCTGAGGGGGGCAGAGGAGTAGAGAGGTGTGCTGGTTGGCAAAAAAGATGAGATCTGGGGTAAGAATCAGATCCTTATTGAAATTTCAGGGCTGGAGCAGACTTGAAAAATTACCTAGTTTCTTTCATTTTACTAAAATGAAAACTGAGTCCTAGAAAGGAGAAGGAAGTAATGGCCAAATATTAGCCAATAAGATAGTAGAAGACTCTCATATTGGGGCCAAATTTTATCAATAATAAGTAACAAGAGAATGAAAATCCATACCTGACCTGCATCTACAAACTCTCAAGAAATTCTGAACTCAATCAACCAAATAATCATTTTGTGATGAAAGAATCCTGGGAAGAATTGAAAGGGGAAGAGTTATGTGTTGTGGAAGAGGTTTTGGAGAAATCACTCTTTCCTTCCCCTATTTGTGGGGGTGAAAATAGAAAGTTATTCGGCAAAGACTCTTCTCTCTGGTTGTCCTTGGTCCTTGGTCTGTGATACCTCAAATGTTTCTCTACAACTCAAAAAAATGCAAAATTTTCTCTCCTTTAGCTAGGGGATTGATTTTTCAGAGATTCCAAAGACTAATAAAATCTCTTACCTGAGAAGCCAAGTCCAGTACCTATAGCTGGGGAAGGAAAGGATAAGGAAATGAGTTAATCAAGAAGCATTTATGAACCTCACTGTGGAGCTTGCATTAACCGATTCATAGTAATGAGATCTAAAGAATCTCAAGAAGTGAGCCCTGTTTCCCAGCTACATAAAGACTAGTTAGGGAAGCAATATGTGTACACGAAAACACACAATGTCTGATATAAATGCATGTTACTGGACAAACTATGCTATGACTCCTCATAGGAGGGGAAGATCCCTGGGCCCTGGAATACTTTGGGAAAACTTCATGGAAGAGGAAGATATATTCTATATCTTGAAGGATTCTGACAAATCAAAACGAATGAAGTGGGAAAGGGAATTACAGGAAGCAAAAAGCAGCCTGGATAAAACCACAGAAAAGGAAATTAGATAAGATAGAAAAGGTGCACAATTTTTATTTCTTTTCTGTGTTTCTCTCCACCTGTGCCCCAATCAATAACTCAATATATTTATTACATGTCTATTATGTACCAGGCATTATGCTAAGTGCTTCAGACAATCTCTTTGTGCAATTAATAGAAAAATCGCCATGGGTAAATTCCTTTAGGACAAAAAAATAAAATGTCACACACCTAAAGGTAAGATTAGGAAAAGATCTAGTGGTCATATTACATATTCATATTCAAGGTAAATATAGGCAAGAAAATTTAAAAATTTTAAAAAGTCAAACACATAGAACTAAGAGGAGAGAAGTTTGGAGCTTTCTATGCAAGCAGTCTCCCATATATACAATGGGGCCAAGAGTGAATTCCCTTGAACCCTGTACCAGGGTATATGCTGTGAGGACTAAGAAACCTAAGATAGGAAAGAACAAACTAAGAGGACTTACCAAGTGTCAAGAAGAAGAGTAGAACCATGTTTTGGGTGGTATGAGTATGACTAGGGTCAGAAGAATGGTAGAAGGAGGTCTGGAGGCAAGTGGCTGATGGTTAGCTTTGACTGAGAGTGGGCAAATAAAGTACGGTAACCCAGTCTTAGGCTGAAATATATCAGATGATTGGGGGTCAGTGGGTGGAGCTGCATGGAGCTGAGGCTTGCTGAGTCCAGCATATTTGAGGGGGAAGGGAAATAGTGCAAAGAATATGAAAGAGAACAATTTGCCACTTGAACTTTTTTTCTTTTCATCTTTCTATTTAGATTGTTCCCCTGAAAAGTACATTGTTGCAAAATCTCTCTGCTATGATTAAGGAAGGGATTCCTACCAAGAATATAGATTACAACCCATAATTGTTATTGGTCATTCTTTCCCATCAATGTACCACAAGGAATTCTCAACATGGTGGGAGTAATAGTGATCATCTTTTTTACCAAAAAAAAAAAAATAGAAACACTGCTATATTAGATAATCCATAGCCTTTAGTCAGATCTTTCCAATTTAATAAAATTTTCTAGCACTTAATCTCTCATAGGCTGGCATCACTTTGCAGACCTCAAAGTTACTAGCATGCTAATATGTAGAATGTAGGGCTTCAGGGAAAGAGGTATAGAGTAAACTGTTTGATGATCATTGCTGAATGAAGAAATGATTGAATCAGTGAATACATTCAAGTAAATAAATATAAATTGAGTATTATTATTAGAAAAAAGAAAGACAAAGATTTGTAAACTAATTAACAAGACTTCTTGGAGTTTACTGTTTATAAGGGAAGATGGACGCCTACTGAAAAACCTATAATAATTTTAATTCTAGGGATGAATTTATAGGGGAAAGAGACCAATAAGACTACAGAAAACAGAAAGCATGGCTGAAAGAATAATGGAAGGAAGAAATGGAAAGAAGTGAAGCAACTATCACAGTAAATAAGAGCCCAAATAAAAAAATAGAGAGAGAATAAGATTAGCCCCAAAGAAAAGATATAAAAATATACTTTTCCCCAGTTTTTGGCAGACTTTGGGGTCCCTGGGTACAAAGCATTCTGTTTCCCATCAGATTTATTTTCTATGTGTTGTTCAGTTCTACAAAATATTTTTCTTCCTCCTCCTCTTTTTCTTCCTCCTCCTCTTCCTTTTCTTCTTTTTTCCTGCTCTTCCTCCTCCTCTTCTTCCTCTTTTTCTTCTTCAAAATTTTTTTCTCCTTCTCTTTCTTCATCATCTTCTTTGTTATAAGAGATGGTTCTCCAGAAGAGAGAGGAGGAATACAGAGGAAAATGTAGGTAAAGTAAAAGATATAACTTAAAATCTATTTTTGTTCAAGAGAAAAGGTAAACTGTGTTCAGTATAGTGTTTACAAAGGCAGAGAAGCATGCAATACATTTTGTTTTTATTATTCTGTAGCATTCAGTTTTTATTCTCTCACTGTTATTCTTTCCATTTACATTGTTATAGACATTGCACATATTCTGTTTTCTTCATGCTCATTATTTCTTTTTTTTTTAATTTTTATTTTATTTGCATAACATATGTGTGGGTAATTCTTCAACAATAACCCTTACATAGCTTTCCGTTACAAATTTTCCCCCCAACTCCCCACCCCTCCCCTAGATGGCAGGATATCCACTACATGTTAATTATGTTAAAATATTGGCAAATCGAATATATGTATACATATT
>JAJPUD010001211.1:203757-232945 GCA_023553655.1 Myrmecobius fasciatus | reverse complement strand
TAGTGGGTTTGAGGATGCCCAGGTTCTCATAACTGAATAATGCAATTTAGTCCCATAATTAAATAGTCTATGCTCTGAAGTAGTTTAAATTATACTAGGAAGATACTCTACATAAATAAATAAGAAAATGTAACATGTATACAAAATAACACAGAATAATTTTAAGTGGGAGAAAGTGCTACTTACTATAGGGATCAATAAAAATCTTTTATAGGAGCTACCATCAGTCCTGTGTTTTGAAGGAAGCTATAAGACAAAAGTGAGGAGGAAATGAATGCCATATGTGGGAAACTACTTATGTAAAAACACTGAAGTGGGAAATGGAATATTGTATAGGGGAAATAACAAATAGGCCAATTTAATAGAAAAAAGAGAATTGTGAGAAAGTAGATGATATTGAGATTTTGAAAGGCTTTAAATGCCAGTTTGAGGATTGTGTATTTTATCTTAAAAGCCACAGATAGTCATAGAAATAAGGAACCAAACATTTATAATTTATTATTTTTATATAAATGTAATCTACTAAGATTTTTTATTGTGGACCTATCAAAGAAACAATTCTTAGACTTTTCATCTCCTCAAGACAGACCCATTTTTAACCATAGTGAATAATGATAGCCCAAATTTATATAGCACTTATAATTTACAAAAAAAAAATTCCATCCCTAACCCAATGAATTAGATTATACATGTTATTACTTCCAATATCAAAGGTTCAAAAATATTAAGTAATTTGCTGAGGATCACATAGCTAACAAGTACTGGAAGCTAAGCTAAAACTCCAGGTTTTTGCACTCCAAATTCCAAATTCCTTCTTTTGCAACAGTTTAACAAAATGTAATTCTAGATAATCTCAGCCCAACTCACTCATCTGTTTTCTCTGTTCCAACCAATGCAAGCAAAGTGAAAGAGGCTAAAAGGTCCCACTGTAACTCACAGTCCTCCATGAATCTCTTTGAGAATCAAGAATCTGGCTGTTCTTTGTCATATCTTGAAACTACAGTTTTTAGATCTATCAAAATCATATACTATATTGGAATGAATCAAACAGGACTCATATTTTCCCAACTGAAATCTATCAGTTCTCTTGAGGATCTCGGACAATGAGTGGGAGTCTTATGGTGCAGTCTGATTAATAATGGGATAGAGATAGTAATTAGTGGTTCCTCTCCTCTCTGTAAAATATATCAGCCATTTAAAAGCAATATCTGAGTAGGCATATGGCTAGAGGTCCCCAGTACCTATGAGTTTCCAAAGTTAGCAGCAGCAAATTGGATCTGGATAGAAAATATTACTTTTGTAGCTAGGAAACAGAACCCTAAAGTGGGTAAATCAGAGAAGTTTCCCACTTACTCTTCTCACTTCTACCATGATTCCTAAGATCTAGAACTAGGAGGGAAAAAGCAGAAAAAAAATATTTTTTCCTACTCTATTTCTTTGTTTCCCTATCAGAATCACTTAATGTTCTAAGAATATGCTCCCAATTCAAAAACATCTTTTCTAATCATATGAAAAGGTGCTCCAAATCACTATTGATCAGAGAAATGCAAATTAAGACAACTCTGAGGTACCACTACACATCTGTCAAATTGGCTAAAATGACAGGAAAAGATAATGACTAATGTTGGAGGGGATGTGGGAAAACTGGGGCACTGATACATTGTTGGTGGAACTGTGGATGGATCCAACCATTCTGGAGAGCAATTTGGAACTATACTCAAAAAATTATCAAACTGTGCATACCCTTTAACACAGCAGTGTTTCTATTGGGCCTATTTCCTAAAGAGATCTTAAAGGAAGGAAAGGGACCCACATGTGCAAGAATGTTTGTGGCAGCCCTTTTTGTAGTGGCTAGAAACTGGAAACTGAAGGGATGCTCATCAATTAGAGAATGGCTGAATAAATTATGGTATAGGAATGTTATGGAATATTATTGTTCTATAAGAAATGACCAGCAGGATGATTTCAGAGAGGCCTGGAGAGACTTGCATGAACTGATGCTGAGTGAAATCAGCAGAACCAGGAGATCATGATACATGGCAACAATAAGACTATATGATGTTCAATTCTGATGGACATAGTTCTCTTCAACAATGAAATGTTTCAAACCAGTTCCAATTGTTCAATGAAGAAAGCCATATACACCCAGAGAGAGGGATATGAACTGTGGACCACAACATAACATTCTCATGCTCCCTATTGATGTTTGCTTGCATTGTTTCCCTTCTCAGATTTTTTTCTTGTAGACCCAACTTTTCTTGCACAGCAAGATAACTGTAAAAATATGTATACACATATTCAATTTGTCAAGTATTTTAACATAATTAACATGTAGTAGACTTCCTGCCATCTAGGGGAGGGGTAGAGATTGGGGGGGGGGAATTTGTAATAGAAAGCTTTGTAAGGGTCAATGTTGAAAAATTACCCATACATATGTTTTGCAAATAAAAAGCTTTAATAAAAAAAAGAATATGCTCCCAATTTTTTGCTCTAGTTGAAACAAATCATAGTGGTAATTGAAAAAGATTTCTGTGTTTCAAACCACCTCCAATTGTTCACTGAAGAAAGCCATATACACCCAGAGAGAGGGATGTGAAATAAGGACCACAACATAACATTCTCATACTCCTTGATTGATATTTGCTTACATTGTGTTTCCTTTATCTGATATATCTTTTGTGTAGATAATATTTTTCTTGCACAACAATGATAAGTTTGGAAATATGTATACATATATTCGATTTGCCAATATTTTAACATAATTAACATGTAGTGGATATCCTGCCATCTAGGGGAGGGGTGGGGAGTTGGGGGGAAAAATTGTAACAGAAAGCTATGTAAGGGTTAATGTTGAAGAATTACCCACACATATGTTATGCAAATAAAAAAAATTAAAAAAAAAAGAAAAGAAAAGGATTTCTAGACTCTTGGTCCCTAACAGAACAAGAGAATATTTTAACCTATCACTACTTACAGGTTCCTGGGATAATTCAGGTTATTGTGCTATAATCCAATGACAATTTTTCCTCTCCCAATGCCTCTGTCATCTGCTACTGCAAAGAAGAGATGTAGAAATCAAGGGAGTGGGGAATCATATGATGTCCATGGTACCAGAGAGAGGCAACCATAGTATACAAGGAACTGAAATAACTACTTGGTCTAGGTGAACCACTCTACCAGAGACATCACCTGCCAAGTAACAAAACAAGTATTGGCTGGTCATCAGTGGGATTCATGAAGGAAATTCAGGGGTATGTCATTAATGTGTATAAGGTTAATCTGTCAATTTGAACACCTGACTCACTGAACTCTCCCTCAAACTGCTCCAAATTCCTTTAAATAATGACTCCAAACAAATTTTAGAGGTTCAGAAAACACAAAAAGACAGAGAAGAACATTTTCCAGTCAAAGGCAACTTAGAAGGTCACCAGTAGTATCACAGTGAGAGTCCAGCACTAAGTCCCAACACAGGTCACACAAGCCAAAGTAAAGTGCCAGCAAAGCTGGAACAGGTCTTGGGACCTCTGAATCAGCAGCAGTACTTATGATTTCTAGACCTTGCAGTCCAGAAACATTGAAGATTACTTGGAAGGTCAGCAGGAAAAAAATGTCAGCAAGGTGAGAGGGCCTTGGGAACCCAGCAAACTGGAGTGTGTGTGGACAGCAATGCAACAGCAGCTTCTGGATGTCTCAGCTCATAGGAAGTCTCTTTACTAGAACTGAGAAAGAACTCTTTTGCTTTATTACACTAGAATTTATAGTGACAGTGGAGTGAGGACCACACAGTTCCAGGCAGAAAGGAACGCTTGTGGTCAGGTCCCTGGAAGGTTTTCTGAAAACAACTGCACAAATCCCCTGAAACTTAGGACAGTGCACTCTCCATCCTGGAAGCCCTATTTTAATGAAGAGTCAAAAACCAAATAATAGGTTAGGAAAATGAGCAGAAAAAAAGAAAAAGATTTTGACCATAGAAAGCTACTGTGATGTCAATTAAGATAAAAACATATACTCAGAAAAAGATAACAAAGTAAAAGCTCCTACGTCCAAAGCCTTTAAGAAAAATAAGAATTGTTCTTAGGCTCTTCTGTAGCTCAAAGGGGATTTTGAAAATCAAGCAAGTGAGACAGAGGAAAAATCAGGAAGAGAATTGAGAGTAGTACAAAAGGAAATAAAAAAAAAAACTAATGAGGTGAAGAGTGTCTTAAAAAGCAAAATTGGCCAAATGGGAAAGGAGGGTCAAAAGCTCACTGAGAAAAATAATTTCTTGAAAATAAGAATTGAACAAATTGAAGCTAATGACTTCATGAGAAATCAAGAAATAATAAAATAAAACTAAAAGAATGAAAAAAATAGAAAACAATGTGAAATATTTCATAGGAAAAACAAATGACCTGGAAAACAGATCCAGGAGAAATAATGTTAAAATTATTGGTCTAGATGAAAACCATGATCAAGAAAGGAGCTTAGACATTATCTTTCAAAAAATTATTAAGGAAAACTGTCTGGATATTCTAGAACAAAAGGGTAAAGTAGAAAATGAAAGAATACACCAATCACCTCCTGAAAGAGATCCCACAATGAAAACTCCCAGGACTATTATAGTCAAATTTCACAACTCTCAGGAGAAAATATTGCAACCATCCAAAATGAAGCAATTCAAGTATAGTGAAGTCACAGTCAGGATAACACAAGATTTAGCAGCTTTTACATTAAAGGACCAGAGGGCTTGGAATATGATATGCTAGACAGCAATGGAACTAAGATTACAACCAAGAATCACCTACACAGCAAAATTGAATATAACCCTACAGAGGAAAAGATGGTCATTCATTCAATGAAATAAAGAATTTTCAAATATCCATGATGGAAAAATCAGAGTTGAATAGAAAATCTGATTTTCAAATACAGGATTCATGAAGAGCATAAGCAAGTAATCAGGAAAGTGATATCACAAGGTACTTAATAAGGTTTGTATGTTTCCATTCCTACTTGGGAAGATAATACTTGTAACTCATTAGAACTTTCTCATTATTATGGCAGTTAGGAGTATATATAGACAAAGGGAGTTGAATGTGAAGGAATAATATCTTTTTTTTAAAGCTTTTTATTTACAAAACATATGAGTTACCTTTCAACATTGACCTTTGCAAAAAAACTTTTTTTTTCCCAAGCTTTTCCTTTCTTTCCGGCGCGGCCCCCCCGGGGTGACAGGTAATCTAATACATGCTAGATAGGATAAATTATATGACAAATACAATACATGTATACATATCTATACAGTTATCTTACTGCACAAGAAACATCAGATCTAGAAAGAGAAGAAGAAAAAAACAACCTAAGAAGGAAAACAAAAGGAATAATATCTTTAAAAAATAAAATTAAAGATGAGAGAGAAACATACTGGGCAAATGGGAAAGGGGGAGGTGGAATAACATAAATTATCTGCCATAAAAGAGGCAAGAAAAAACTTTTATAGTGAAGGGGAAGAGGAGGAGGAGAGGAAAGTGAATGAACCTTTTACTCATAGAATTAGCTCAAAGATGAAATAACATACACATTCAATTTGAGTATAGAAATCTATCTTACTCTTCAGGAAAGTAGGAAGAGAAAGAGATACAGAAAGGGGGAAGGGTGATAAAAGAGAGGACATACTGGGAAAAGGGGTGGTCATTAGCAAAACACTTTTGAGGAAGGTCAAGGTGAATTGAGAGAAAGAATAAAATAAACAGGTGGGAAATACAATTTACAATAGTAATTGAGGAAAAAATTTGAAGCAAGTTTCTCTAATGAAGACCTTTTTCAATAGGGAACTGGGATAATTTTTTTTAAAAAGAGCTATTATCCAATTGATAATAATCAAAAGACACAAACTATACCCAAAAGGCTGTAAAATCATGTATATCTTTTAACCTAACAATAGCACTACTAGGTATGAATCACAAAAGGGATTTTTTTAAAAGGAGGAAAGGAACTATATGTACAAGAATATTTATAATAGCTCTCTTCTTTGGGCAAAGAATTGGAAATTGTGGGAATGTCCATCAACTGAGGAATGGCTGAAGAAACCATGGTGAGTGATTATGATGGAATATTTTTGTTCTGTGGGAAATGATGAGTTGGATGCTCTCAGAAAAACCTGAAAAGTCCTTCATGAAATGTACTGTGTATAAAATAACAGCAATGTTGTGAGATGATCACATGTGAGTAACTTTGCTGTTATCAGCATAACAATGATTCATGACTGCTCTGAAGAACTTATGATGAAAAATGTTATCTACAGGCAGAGAAAGAACTGATTTGTCTGAATGTAGACTGAAGCATACTCTTTATTTCTTTATTTTTCTTGAGTTTTGTTTTGGAGTGGACATCTATGTTTTCTTTCACAACTTGAGTTTTATAGAAATATTTTGCATGACTTCACATGTCCCTTCTTAAAGGGGGTGGGGGAGGGGAGGAAGGGAGAGAACCTGGAACTCAAAGTTTTAAAAACAAATGTAAAAAATTATTTTACCTGTAACTGGGGGAAACAAAAATATTAAATAAAAAATAAGGAAAGGATAAAAGAAAGAAAGAGAGGAAAAGGGAAGGAGGGAGCAAGAAAAAGAAAACAAAAACAAGAGAGAGAGAACAGATCAACAAATTGACAACTAAAAAAACCAAGTAATTTTTAAAACTTAATTAAGCATCAAAATAAAAATCTTTAAAATCAAAGAAGAAACTGATAAAAATGAAACAAAAAAACCCCATTGAATTAATAAATGAAATTGGAAACTCTGTCAGGGACAGGAGGATAAATAAAGCCTGTTTAGATATGCAACCTGGTCCCAATCTATTTTCTCAGGTATATTGGATATTATTACTCTTATATTTTTCTAATGATTTATCATCTAAACAGGATCAACTATATTTTATACTAAAGGCAATAGAAAGACATTTCAGTTGGTTGATTAAGGAAGTAATATGGTCAGGTCTACCTTTAAGGAAAATGTTTGGCTGTAATGTATAGGATGGGCTAGACTAGGGAGAGAGTAGAGGCAGGGAAATCGATTATGAGGCTACTATAATAATTTAGCCTAGAGAAAGTAAAGAATAGCTAGGTGGTACAGTGGATAAAACACAGGATTTGGAAGCAAGAAAACTTATCCTTTTGATTTCAAATCTGGTCTCAGACACTTAGTAATTATGTAACCCTGGACAAGTTACTTAACCACATTTGTCTCAATTTTTAATCCATGAAATGACCTAGAAAAGGAAATGGCAAACCACTCCAGTATTTTTTGCCAAGAAAACCCCAATTAAGGTCCTTTAGAAATTCTTCAAATGAATCAGAGAAAAATTGCCAGATTGATCTGACTTATCTGACTAGAATTCCCTCTATGTGCTTCTTCTGTTTTCCCAGTGTAAATATATCCTCACTTGCACCATATATGTGATATTAATACTATTCATTAACTATTTGCATATACTTAAATGTTTCCATGAGTTCCTCCCCCGTATCTTCTTTCTATTGTCAATGACAGTGTATATAATGGGAAAGGACGAAATCTGTCTGAATCTTCCAGTATAAAATGTTGGCACTTAAACAAGTTTTTGAATGAAAATTATCTTAATGGTGATGATAAGGATGATAAATCAAGCATTGAACTTCTTTTAGACTCAGAGCCTCACTATATTATGGCACAGATAAAAGACAGCATTTGCCTAGATTTTCTATACATGTGACTGTCTGGCCACTTGAAAGTGAAGCTTGAAGTTGTAAAAGGGGTATCCCTTAAAAGATATGAAGCAAATGATTGAAACCTGAGCATTCTCTGAAGCCAAAGACAGTTTCCTCTGAGAAGCAGGCTGTTCTATTGGAGTGTAGAAGCTGAAAGTCCAGGATCATCACAGGTCAAAATAAGGGGATATGCTTAAGCAATTTTGTGAGGAACTAGTTTGTTTTCTCAACATTTACAGAAAAGGAAATGTTAATTTACACTTAAAAGGTGGTAATATTTCCCACTTCCCTTTTGTTCATCCTAGCATCTCTGTTTTGAAAAATCACTTGGTACTACCATGAGTGTATCCTGCTTCTAAGATCTGGGCTAATCTATTGCTGAAAGAAAATCACTTTCCATTTACTCTGAATCAAAGCCCCATGCTTCTTTGGACATCACTATTGATTCTTGGTGAGTATGGCTCACCCTAGGTAGGGTAACCCAAATGTTCTCTAATGACATTTTTCTGACAGATTTGGGCAGCTCAAGACAAATAGAGACTCTCCTCAAAGAGATTGGATACTCCACCTTTCTATGTGAAGTCAAGTCTGTATGGACATGGCAAAAATAGGAAGCAGGAGATACTGGACAGATTTAAGGTATCAGGAAAACAAAAGAAAAATGAGCAATTTTAATGTTTCAGAAGAAACTCAAGTCAATGCCTTTTGTATGGTATGCATGTCTCCTTTTGAATTTAATAGCAAACTTTACAGCCCACCAAAATGGGCTTTTCTTATTTAACCACCAAAAAGTAGTGACAGCTATTTATTTTCTGAGGAATTGTCTTATCTTCCTCAAATTTTCTTTTCTTTTCTTTTTTTTTAATAAAGCTTTTTATTTACAAAACATATGAGTGATTTTTCTACATTGACCTTTGCAAAAACTTTTTTTCCCCAAGCTTTTCCCCTCCTTCCCCCCACCCCTCATCCCTAGATTACAGGTAATCTAATACATGCTAAATAGGATAAATTATATTACAAATACAATACATGTATACATATCTATACAGTTATCTTACTGCACAAGAAACATCAGATCTAGAAAGAGAAGAAGAAAAAAAACAACCTAAGAAGGAAAACAAAATGCATGGAAATATTCATAGAAAGCGTTAAAATGCTGTGTTGTGGTTCACACTCAGTTCCCACAGGCCTCTCTCTGGACGTATATGACTATCTTCATCGCTGAACAATAGGAACTGGTTTGAATCACATCATTGTTGAAGAGAACCATGTCCATCAAAACTGATTATCGTATAGTCTTGTTGCTGTGTATAATGTTCTCCTGGTTCTGCTGATTTCACTCAGCATCAGTTCATGCAAGTCTCTCCAGGCCTCTTTGAAATCCTCCTGTTGGTCGTTTCTTACAGAGCAATAATATTCCATAACATTCATATACCATAATTTATTCAGCCATTCTCTAATTGATGGGCATCTTTTCAATTTCCAGTTTCTTGCCACTACAAAAAGGGCTGCCACAAACATTTTTGCACATGTGGGTCCCTTTCCCTCCTTTAAAATCTCTTTGGGGGGCAGCTAGGTGGCGCAGTGGATAGAGCACCAGCCCTGAAGTCAGGAGGACCTGGGTTCAAATCTGGTCTCAGACACTTAACATTCCCTAGCTGTATGACCCTGGGCAAGTCACTTAACCCCATTTGCCTCAGCAAAAAAAAAAAAGCCAAAAAAAAAAAAATCTCTTTGGGATATAGGCCCAGTAGAAACACTGCTGGGTCAAAGGGTATGCACAGCTTGATAACTTTTTGAGCATAGTTCCAAATTGCTCTCCAGAATGGTTGGATCCGTTCACAGTTCCACCAACAATGTATCAGTGTCCCAGTTTTCCCACATCCCCTTCAACAGTTATCATTATCATTTCCTGTCATTTTAGCCAATCTGACAGGTGTGTAGTGGTATCTCAGAGTTGTCTTAATTTGCATTTCTCTGATCAATAGTGACTTGGAGCACCTTTTCATGTGACCGGAAATAGTTTCAATTTTTTCATCTGAAAATTGTCTGTTCATATCTTTTGACCATTTATCAATTGGAGAATGGCTTGAATTCTTATATATTTGAGTCAATTCTCTATATATTTTAGAAATGAGGCCTTTATCAGAACTTTTGGATGTAAAAATATTTTCCCAGTTTACTGCTACCCTTCTAATCTTGTCTGCATTCGTTTTGTTTGTACAAAAACTTTTTAACTTTATATAGTCGAACTTATCTATTTTGTGATTAATGATGACCTCTAGTTCTTCTTTGGTCACAAATTCCTTCCCCTCCACAGGTCTGAGAGGTAAACCATCCTACATTGTTCTAATTTGTTTATAATATCATTCTTTATGCCTAGATCATGAATCCATTTTTGACCTTATCTTGGTATATGGTGTTAGGTGTGGGTCAATGACTAATTTCTTCCATACTAGTTTCCAATTATCCCAGCAATCTTCCTCAAATTTTCAACTAGGTGATCTGAACATATCACTGCTTGGACAGAAATGCTGAATCAGTGTCTACTAGTTATTGTTAACTTCTGTTAACTATCTGTTAACTCTTTAACCCTAAACACTGTTTTTCTATAAAGGATGGTACTGTTGTTTGGCTAAAGGAAGAGGAATAAATATTTATATAATACCTATTGTGTACCAGGTATTGTGCTAAGAATTTTCTTTAATATTGTGTCATTTGACTCTCACAACGACCCTGAGAGTCAGATGCTATATTATTCCCATATTACAATTGAAAGAACTGAGGCAAACAGAGATTAGGCACCTTGTTTTATGTCACACAGCTACTAAGTCTGAGGTTTGAACTCAGGTCTTCCTGACTCCAGTTCTAGTGCTCTATTTAATGCATGACCAACTGCCTTGAGTTTGGGGTGTATTGCAATCAAAAATTTTACCAAATCAAAGTTATCTATGATCTCCTATCACCATATTCTATATCACTGAGTGCTAGACTGTGATACTAATAATGAAGATGTTTAACCCGAAGAGAATACATATGTGTGGATATTGCCCGTAAAGCTTTTAGTCAGCCAACAATCAATAAGAGAAAAGCAACAGTATTTTTTAAAAGAATACAATGCATAAAAAATCATGTAACTGAACTCCCTGTTCTTTTAGACGTGGGAAATTCTTCCCCATTAGACATAGGACTAATAGAGAATCAGGAGTTCTAGTATATATACAGTCAAATCCTCCTTTGAGTAGGCAAAATAGTGTAGTTTCCACTCACAGGATTCATATTTGCTATATGACTAATCAGCAGGTACAGACATAGGTACTCATGAGTCCAGGTGTCTAATCAGGTGCACCATGAGGACTTGATCAGGGACCTGGTACGAACTAAAATTCAAGAAGCTAGCTGGTGGTTTGATTGCTGGACAGGATCCCTTCTCTGACCTTGTTTGGCCACTTTACCTAACAAGTGGGGTCAATAACCAGCCTAAAAAAAAAAAAAAGCCATGAGTCCAATGGACTTTGTGTGTACCTCTCTGAATATATCTGACACTTCCTTCTCTTCTCTTCCTGTCACAACTCCCAGTCATGATTACCACTGTTTCACTCTTAGTGCAAGGGAAGGAAGTGAGAGTAAAAGTGAGGAGGCATTACATTTAGTATGGAAAAAAAATTATTTGAGGGCAGTTAGGTGGCGCAGTGGATAAAGCACCAGCCCTGAAATCAGGAGGACCTGAGTTCAAATGTGACCTCAGACACTTAACACTTCCTAGCTGTTTGACCCTAGATAAATCACTTAACCCCAATTGTCTCAGCAAAAAAAAGGAAAATTTATTTGGAGAAAATGAGCCCCCTAGGTATAAATTTTGATAATACACTGAGTTGGATTTCTTATAAAAAAGACCTTATCCTACCAGAGCATCTTAAACTTCTTCCTCTCATGACCCCTTTTCTCTCAAGAAATTTTTAGATGACCTGGATATATAGATATATAAAATAGATAAATAGATCAAATATTTACTGATAATAAATCATGACTTCATGACTCCCCTATGTAGTTATAAGACATCATATGAGGTTGTAACCCACAGTTTAAGAAGCTGGGTCCTAGACATAAGCTGGAAGATAGCTCAAAAATGCTAGTTCTAGATGGGACTTTATTGATTCTGTTTAGTTATTTTCAGTCATATTTGACTCTTCACAACTCTATTTGGGTTTTGTTTTTGTTTTTTGCTGAGGCAATTGGGGTTAAGTGACATGCCCAGGGTCACAAAACTAGGACAGATTAAGTATCTGAGACCAGATTTGAACTCAGATCCTCCTGACTTCAGGGCTGGTGCTCTATCCACTGAACCACCTAGCTGCCCCTATTTGGGGTTTTCTTAACAAAACCTCTGGAGCAGTTTCCCATTTTCTTCTCTAGCCCATTTGACAGATTGAGAAACTGAGGCATAGCTTGTAAGGGTTGGAGATTGGATTTAAATCAAAGAACAGGAATCTTCCTGACTGCAGGTCCAGTACTCTTTCCATTTATCAACTAACTGCCCTAAAAGGGACTTAAGACATCTTATAGTCCAATGATTCATCTTTCAACAGGAGGAAACTGAAATCCTTAAAAATGAAACAATTTGCTTGATGTCACTTGGCAGATACAAGAATCAATCACTATTCACCATAATCTACTATATTTAGATCAGGGTACCTACCAAGAGAAGAGATTCCCTACCCAGAGCTGAGGCCAGGAAAAACCAATCCTTCCTTCACTGTACTTTATTGAAATCAGTGCCAGGGTATCTCAGATCTGTTAACCAGGATGTTTAAGGGCACTGTTTTCTACTAAGTTGCTAAATTCTGAATACCGTCTTGGTATTTACCAGATATCATGAGGTTTTGTTTTGCATGAATCAGAGGGGTGGGGTAGGAAGAAGCACAGCCAAGTGAGAAGCTGAGGATACTCTTAGAAAGCTAGACACTAAAAAAATCTTTATATAACTTCTTGTTTTTCTCCCTTTTCCAGTATCCATCAATGGACAAGCATGTGAGTTTCCCTTTTCTTTGTTCTTTTGGGTCTCTAGGCAACATGCATTCTGACCTTCACAAGATACTTGTGAAGCCTCAAGTGAGGAGGGTCTTGTTTCATCCAGTTATTACTGTCTGAAGATTGCAAGGATATGAATGTGCCACCAGTTTTCTCATTGATTCCCTGGACCACAGTGGGCTATTGCGTGTTCACAAGCACCTGTTTTCTGTTCATATTAACAAATCCCATTCTAAACTTTTCAAAATCTTTATATATTGGTACCTTTATGAGAAATCTGATGGCACAGGAGACAATTTTAAGTGTTATAATAAAGAGTTTTGCAAACCTTAAAATGCTAGTTATTGCTACTGTTGCTGCTGTTTTTAAAAATAAGTTTTTATTGACATTTTATGTCTCTTACATCACCATAGTATCTCATAAGTCCCTCTCCCTCTCCATATAAAAATAAGTATTTTTAGAGAGAAGAAACATCAGCATAACTGAATGATAAATTTAGAAAGTCTGAAAACATGCGATTAGAAGGTCTGTGGACCTTCTAATTCTACAAAGGGTTAATTTGAGAGTGTCTTCTCATATCTCTTCATTTGAGATCTTCTCGATCTTTATAAATTATTTACTTTTGATTTTTGGTGTCATTGTTCTTTTCACTTATATTATTGTGGTTACTATGCATGTTATTTTCTTGGCTCTACTTATTGACCATAAGTTCCTATAGATATTTCTTTGCATTCATCACATATATCATTTCCTTCAAATAAATAGTATTCCATTACATTCAAGTACCACAATTTGTTTAGCCATTTTCCATTTGATGGGTATCTACTTTGTTTCCAATTATTCCCTATCATAAACATGTTTTCATAAATATTTGAAGTATATGGGAATTTTTTTCTTATTGATAACTTCTTTGGGGCATAGGATTAGTAACAGAGTGTCAGTTTCAAATAGAATTTAGTCACTTTGCATAATTTCAAATTGCTTTCCAAAATGCTTATACCATTTCCCAGCTCTACCAGCAAAGTTTTTATCTTCCCACAACCTCTCCAATACTGATTGATGCCATTTGTTGCCTGCCATACTGTTGTATTTGGAGGTGAGGAATGTCTTTTTTTTTGACAATTTGCAAGATGTCAGGTGAAATGTCAGAGTCATTTTGATTTGTATTCATCTTAATATTAGTGATTTGGAACCTTTTATTCATGTGTTTATGAATGCTTTGTGGTCCTTTACTTAAAGAATTATTTGAAGGGCAGTTAGATGATGTAGTGGGATAGAGCACCAGCCCTCAAGTCAGAAGGGCCTGAGTTCAAACCTGGTGTCAGACACTTAACACTTCCTAGCTGTGTGACCCTGGACAAGTCACTTAACCCTAATTCCCTCAGGGGAAAAAAAAGAACTATTTGGTCATATTCTTTGATCATTAATCTATTGTGTCATGACTACTCATTTATATACAAATATACACACATATACAAATATATGTGTGTATACATACATACATATATGTGTGTATATATATATATATATATATTTATATGTATCTTGAATGTCAAACTTGTATCTAAGAAATATGATACATGGATTTTTTCCTGTCATTTAGCTACTTCCTTTCTTATTCTGGATGCATTAATATTATCTATATAGAAGCTTTTCAGTTTCAAGTAATCAAAGACATCTATTTTTTTCTTTTGTAATTTTTTTTATATTATTGTCTTATGCTTTGTTATTATTCCGTAGAAATGTTGTGTTTTGAGTATTTATTTTGTAGTCTGCAAGTTTGCTAAAGCTAATTAATTGTTTCAAATAATGTCGATTCTCTGGCATTTTCAAAGTAAATCATATTATCAGCAAAGAGAAATAGTTTTACTTCTGCTTTTTCCTATCTTAATTCCTGTCTTTTTTTAGTGAATAATTTTCTTCAGATAGCTTTTTTACCTCTTTTTTAACTTGGCCAATTGAACTTTTAAATGAATTGTTTTGTTCATGGGATTTTTTTCCCATTTCACCAATTCTTTTTCTTTTGGGGGGAGGTTCTTTTCTTTTTTCATTTCACTAATTCTGGTTTTTGAAGAATTGTTTTCTTTTTCCATTTCATCAAATCTATTTTTTAAGGAATGGTTTTCTTCCATATGCCCCCCTCATTTTACCAGTTGTGTTTTAAGGAGTTGTTTTCTTCAGACAATTTCTGTGTTTCCTTTTTCAAAGCTCTCATTTACTTTCCCCATTTTTCTTCTAATTCTCTCTCTCTTTTTTTCTAATTCTCTTTTAACATACTTTTTGAATTCTTCCAGGAGAGCCTTTTGAGTTGGAGACCAACTCATATCAGCCTTTAAGACTTCATCTGGAGACGTTTTGCCTTTAGTGTCCTCAGGGTTTGAAGTCTATTCTCCGTCTCCTTAATAACTATCTATGGTCAGAGCTCTTTTTGCTTTTTTGCTCATTTTTAAAAGTTGAAGTCTGCTCATAGAGCAAAGGGAAGATTGTCCCGAGCTTCCTCTATAGGATCACAGACAGAGATTTATGCTGTCCTGAGGCCAATACTACCAAGTTTCTTTCCATGTTGGATGGGTATGGCCAAGTCTCACTTGTTATGTTGAGGTTCCGGGGCTCAGTATTTGCCTTCTGCACTTGAATTGGAGGTATCACAGTTACTCTGCTGATTCACTGGCTTCTGAATCAGAACAGAGTAGCCAATGCTGCTGCAGTTTGGTTAAGAGCCTCCTACTAGAATTTCTTCATGGGACCTTTCCACACAGGGCTTCTCTGCACAGTACCTGTGCTAGGCCATGTCCTACTTCTCTCTACCCCCTTTCAACCCCATCAGATTGAGACAGACCTTTCCTGAAGTCCTTCCAAAATATATTCTGCTGGAAATTTGTTACACTCAAAATATTTATATGTTCTAACACTCCAAAACCCATTCAGACCCTTGATGTGGTGTTGATTCTGATGGAACCCAGGAAGAGCTCAGGCAAAAATCTATCTAGCTTCTGCCATCTTGGCTCTACCCCAAATCCTGTCTTTTTTTATAGCTGTTTCTAGTATTTCCAGAAATATGCCAAATAATAATGGGGAGAGTGGGCATCTTTGCTTCATTCTCATTTTTAATTTTAAAAAAAGTTTCTAATGTATCACCATTAGGTATGATACCTGTTTTTGATTTTTAAGCAGAAAGACATGTTCTTTTGCTGTTCCATTTAAAACACTCCAGACAGTTTTTAATTCTAATTTTTTGTTGTTTTATGTGTTTCTTATAAACAACAGATTTTAGGGTTTTGTTTTCTTATTCGATCTGTCACTTCTTCATTTTATTGGATTTTTTAATCCATCTACATTTAAAATTACAAGATTTAGATTTATATTTTCCTATTTATATTTCTAAAGCATTTTTGAAGTTATGATTTCCCTCTTTCCTGCTGTAAACATAGTATTATGTTCCTTAAGTTATTTACTCTTTACTTAAGTTACTTTACTCATTTTTTTAATGGTGGCTTTGTTCCCACCGATTCTCTTCCCTTTACCCCGTTTCTTCTTATATTACCACTTTTCCTTTATTTTGTTTTTTAGTTCCTCCCTCCTGCTTTTATCTAGTTATGTATTTCTTCCCCCTCCTTTTCTCTTAATCAGGTAGGTTTATTCCTTTCCTTCTCTTCAGCTTGTTCTCTTCATTAACAATTTTCTATTTCAATTTTTGCACCTCTTCCCAAAAAAGGGATGTTTTTCACTCTCATCATTATATGTCTATCTTTCTATTTATTCTAGACCCTATTATCTGATTCATGATCCCTATGATTATATGGTATTTCTCTTTTCTTTTTTTATTATTAAAACTTTTTATTTGCAAAACATAGTATGGATAATTCTTCAATATTAACCCTTACAAAGCTTTCTGTTACAAATTCCCCCCCTACTCTACACACCTCCCCTAGATGGCAGGATATCCACTAAATGTTAATTATGTTAAAATACTTGACAAATCAAATATATGTATACATATTTCCACACATAATTTTTGTTCAAGAAAAATCATATCTACAAGAAAAAAAATCAGAGAAAGGAAATACAATGCAAGCAAACATCAATAGAGGCATGAAAATATTATGTTGTGGTCCACATTTCATATCCCTTCTCTGGGTGTATATGGCTTTCTTCATCACTGAACAATTGGAACTGGTTTGAAGCATTTCATTGTTGAAGAGAGCCATGTCCATCAGAACTGATCATTATATAGTATTATTGTTGCCATGTATAATGATCTCCTGGTTCTGCTCATTTCACTCAGCATCAGTTCATGCAAGTCTCTCCAGACCTCTCTTAAATCATCCTGCTGGTCGTTTCTCACAGAACAATAATGGTATCTCTCAACATATCCATTCTAGCAGGTATCTCTATTCTAAGCATACTCTCACATTCTTCCCAGTTCTACTTGCCCTCAAGGGTTTCAACTCTTCTCATCTCTTTGCCAAGACAAGTATATTTCTTAAGCTCTAAATCTGCCAGGTTTCCTTCAGTATAAGGTCCTTATCTCACTTTACCCAGAACTTCTAAAGTATTTCTTCCTTCCTTTTCCCACCTTTTCAATCTTTCCTCCTTGTTAACTTCCCAGTAGGTTTTTCTCTTTCTGAGACCACAAAGGCCACATTGCCCTCACTGCTAGTACTGGATTTGACCCTAACCCATCAGTTACTCCTCTCTATCCTCCTGCTCTGTGCCACCTTTCTTGTACCTTTTCATGTTGTAATGGGAGGAACATTTACAAAAGAAGTATTCACTATAGGCAGAATGTCACCAAGTTCTGTCTAAAATCCCATGCCTAATTTTTCACTGTTCCTCATGGCATTCAGATTTTTTACCTTTTCATAGTCTCTTGAATTAACTGAGGACTGTCAATTATATGGGAGGTGAGAGAGGATTACTGAGTGTACTTAGGAGTAAGTTCATGGAGAGGTTTTTTAACCTTCTTTTGATTTTGGGATGTCCTAGACCATGGATACAACTGAAGTAGCTTTATATTTGGAATGTACCTTCTATTTTGGAGATGTTTGTGATATCATGGGGATCAGAGAAAATGTGTAGTCCAATATTTTATTGCTCATATGACCCAATTTTGAAAAGGCACACAGAGAGGGAATATGAGTGCACAAGAATGGAAGAACAATCCATGTTTCCTACATAATAGAACACCCCACTGTTATTTATGAACCTATTCTTACTAGTCTCTTGTGGTATAGTTAGATGTGTAGTCTCTGCAGAACAGGAGTCCCTCTAGTTATCTGGATTCAATCGGGGAATTTAGTGTCAATTCTTTCTATTGTTTAGTGGAGTCATGTATCTCTAATCCTTAAAGTTATATTTGTAAGGAATTAGGGAGGAAGATGGCACAGTAGGTCAGTAAATTTCAAGCTCTCCATATTTTCCCCACAAATAGAACAAACTTGTGCCTCAGAGCAAACATAGATTGGTAAAAAGTCAATATAATAAATACATTGTGATCCACAAGAAGGAATGGCCATATGCCACTGAGAATATCACCAACCAATGCATATCCCTCCTTCATCTTGAGTCTGTTTTGGATCTCTTCCAACACAGTGGAAAATATTTTTAGGGAGAATATAATTCCTGCTTTATATCTTGCCTGATGTTTATTATTGGAGGGTCATTGAACAGGATTATTTATGTTATTATATCTTCTAAGAAATCTTAAATGATCTTTATATATTGGTGGGAGTCAGCTTATTGTAAAAGAGCATATAAGGTGAATGCTTTTTCATAATAACAAAAAATAAGCACAATGAGAGTTATATTCTCTATATATGCAAGAAATGTTGTAGAAACCTGCTTGTTTATGGGAATTGTTGGAATATGTTGGCATGGTAAGATGCAGAACATCTCCGATTCTTTTTTTTTACCAGTTGAAAAAAATAAATATAAATGTAGAAGAGATTATATTCATGAGTGTCCATTTTTTCTTCAGTTCCTTATAAATTGTTCTTTTGTTCTTTGTTCTGCATCTTTTTTGCTTTCTTTTCCCCCTTTCTTCTATAAATTCTCTCTGGTCAGGGAGGCATTTCATATTACTCTTTAGGAAAGATTCTTTATTTACTTCAGTGTACTCCTCTGAAGATGAGCCCTGGTTTTCCCTATTCCCATAGTAAGTTTCTATGTTGGATTCTTTCTTCTTTGCTGGTTCGTTTTTTTAATGAGGTTAGTGTAAGCACTTCTAATGTTGAGGAGGACAGTGCCTCTAGCTTCACTTCAGTTCTCCCCTCTAACTTGATACCCCAAACCAAGAACTCCACCCTTCATCAAGTCCTGCAGTCATCAGCATCCCTACTTCACTGCTTCTGCACTCACCTGGTATTTTGGTTCCTTCTCATACAAGACAGCATCTCTGCAGCACAGCTAATCTTGGTGTACCCAATCAGCCTAGGTTCACTTAAGTCTTCTGACACAGTCTCCCAATTCCTCAAGTAGTCCAGGAAGTAAAAGTTTCTGTGGCTACTACTGAGGCTCCAGCCAAATCCAGCTAAGCCCAGGGCTCCTCATTTGGTGTTTCTCTGGAGTTATCCTGGAGGTGCTTGCACTTCATATGGGTTAATCCCAGCCTCAGGTCTTTCTTTGGATATTCTTGTATTAAGTCTCAAAATATTGTAGAGCCTCCCGGAAGGAATCTGTAATCTCTCAAAGCAGTGTGGCCTTTTCAGCCACATAGAAAAGATGGAGTGAATGAAAATTTTAACATGCATCTCAATGGATATTCCATAGAACTTTTCAAATAGTATGTATGTGTATACATGCATACATGTGTATGTATATGTATGTAAGTTTTGATATATTTATATATATACATATGTGTATCTATCTTTATATATCTATTTCTATATATTCCTATACACACATATATATGTATATGCCTACATATATATAAATACCTATAGACACACACATATATGTCTATATATACATATATGTGTATATATATACATATATATGTATACATACATATATATGTATATATATATACATGACAGACAATAAACTAAATGCTAAGTTGAAAAGGGATAGGAGAGTGGGGCAGCTAGGTGGCGCAGTGGATAGAGCACCAGCCCTGAAGTCAGGAGGACCTGAGTTCAAAATCAGGTCTCAGACACTTAACACTTCCTAGCTGTGTGACCCTGGGCAAGTCACTTAACCCCAATTGCCTCAGCAAAAAAAAAAAAAAAAGAAAAGAAAAGAAAAAATTGGTTTGTATTGCTTCTAGAAAATTGCAGTTTTCTTAATCTCTTTATTTCCCATCTTTTCAATAGACATTTTATCAATGATACCAATGGGAAATCCTGAAGAAGAGCAGGAATTAAAGATTTTCTCAAAAAATTATAATGCAAAAAAAATTAGTCACATGGTGAAAAAAATAATACATGAATAGCTAGAATCGTCCACTGGTAGCCTCATAATACTGTAAGAAAGAAAGAACGGTCTCCATTACATTTGCAAAGATATGGATAACAGTCATAAAATAAAGGAAGTCATGGGTGAGTTAGGATTTCAATTGTTGGAAGGAACTTCTGGATCAATGAGACCATAGATCCATATAACAACTGAGTTGAACTTTTTATTTTCACTATATATATAGTGCCTTTAAACATAATGTAGTTTCTCTGTTTCCCTCTTTTTTATTTTGTCACAAGATCCCATGATTGCTGTGCCTGCACTTATCAATTTGCCCTTCAAGTATAATTACTCATACATAAGTATATATGTATATGCTATACTTACATAAATTATAAGTATAATTATATATAAGTATATGAACATATTTATATGCACTTACAATGAATTTGAAGTATAATAAATTCTTCTCAAACCCCTCTTTTATTTCTGTATGAATCTTTATGTTTCTTATAAACAATGAATGCATTTTTAAGTCTTTCTACCACTTTCCTTCATTTTGTGGTTGAATCCATCCTATTCATGTTTAGAATTATGATAATTAATTGTCTGTTTCCCTCAATTATAATATCTCACACTTATCCTATTTTGGTGGTGCCATGGATAGTATTGAGCTTTAAGTCAAGAAGATCTGAGTTCAATATTGCCTAAAATACTTACTAGATCTGACCCTGGGAAAATTATTTAACATCTTTCAGTCTCAATTTCCTCAATTTCCTCATCTGTAAAAATGAAGATACTACATCAAACTATCTCACAGAGTTCTTATGAGAATCAAGTGAGGTGACAATATGTAAAGCATTTTATAAACTTTAAAGTGTTATAAGTGTTATGTTATTATTAACTACCCTCTCCCTATTTTATTAGGAAGAAGAGGTTGGGAAAAGAGAAAGAATTTAATTGGTACCAGTAATCTAAAACCAAAGTGATATCTTCCTATTTTTCTTCTCCTCTTCCCTTCACCAAACCAAGATCCCCACTAGTTTCTTACACTTTCTTTTCTCTTTTCAAAAACAATTTCCTCCTTATGATCTATTATTTGAAGAAGTTTTTTTTTAGTAAATATTCCTTTCCTGACTTTATTCCTCTTATATCCTGCCCTCCATAATTTTCATTGTTTCATTTTCCCTTTTTGTTTTCTTGTTAAGTTTAATGTATCTCTGCATTGTGTGTGTGTGTGTGTGTGTGTGTGTGTGTGTGTGTGTATGTAAAACCCTCCTTTGTCTGGTTTTAACATTAATCAGATTCATGAGACTTATGTTTTTTCTAACCCTTCCTCCAAGTTTGATTTGATTTTCCTTTTGTGCACCCCCTTTCTCCTTTTTTTTCTTCTCTGATATAAAGGTTGGCAAACTTTTTCTGTAAAGGGTCAGATAATAAATATTTTAAATTTTGAGTCAAAGGGTCAAAATTAAAGCTGTAACTTAAGTACCCATATAATTAGAGAAAGTAAATTTTCACAAAATTTCCATTGATGAAAATCAAAATATTATAACATTTGGAATTTTTTCTCATATGAATCTTTTTTAAAATAATAGTTTTTTTATTTTCTAAATATATGCAAAGATAGTTTTCACCCTTGCAAAACCTTGTGTTCCAATTTTTTTTTCTCTCTCTTCTCCCTACCCCGTTCCCTAGATAGCAAGTGATCCAATATATGTTCAGCATGTATAATTCTTCTATACATAATATAAATCTACTAAAAAGAATGCAATTCTTTTGGGGGATAATATTTTTCTTAATTGATTCCATTATCAAAATAAATTGCAAATGCTCATCTATTAATGGTGATCTATAATGAAATTTTATATATTTCACCTTTGAAAATGTCTTTTTAAAAATATAAGTATTGCCAGATACATATATTAATCCATGAGTATATGGCTATACTAGAGATATTTATCATTTCCAAGACATTCTATTAGAATCTTCTCTTGATATTTCCCTTTTAGCATGATTACACTGCAGATTAATTACTTCCAGTTGAAACATCTCAATTGTACAGATAAATGAATTATGAAAAATGGGCATTTTAAAAATGTTCTTGTCAAGGTCCAAAAATGCTGCCAGAATTGTAATTTGAGCTTGGAAAATATATTTACTGCAAATTTGTGTGGGAATAGCTATCTCACTTCTTATTTTCGTTTTTTACCAACACAGGAAGTGTATAAAGCTATTTATTACTTATGATCCAAACTGAGTTAGTTGTCCTTGCATTGACTTTGCTGCTACATAAGTTTTGTAATTAAGCATGGTTTTGCCTTGTAATTTTAGGATGAATTCAATAAGAAACATTATCAAGTCTGCAACAAAAGCTAATTCCAAAGCTATTTAGTCAGTGTTTGATAATAGTGGTTATAGGCAGGTATTCTCTTTCAGAAAATTTGTTTCTTTTTTTTTCGGGGTGGAAGGAAGAGAGGTAAGCAAGGAGGGTGAAATGACTTGCCCAGAGTCACATGACTAGTGCATGATAAATGTCTGAGACTGGGTTTGAACTCAGGTATCCATAACCCCAGGACCAGCGCTTTATCTATTGTGCCACCTAGCTGTTCCTTCAGAAAATTTTCTATCTTGACCTTATGCTTTAATAAAGATCATAATAAAACTTTTGTCCCTTCTTTTCTTGCTTTGACATGATGGATATGTGCTGTAATAAAAATAAACATCACAATGATACATGTGTACTCAAAATACTGTTTAGTTATAACTTAGTCACTTTAATTTGTAATGTGCTGAGTAGCAAAGGAAAGCCATGAGAATTTTATATACAGTTAGATGCCATTGTATCCAGAAAACAGCCATATACAACCTATAGATGAAGGAATGTGCCTGTATTCCTTTTGTTTGTTTGTTTATTAAAGCTTTTTATTTACAGAACATATGAATAATTTTTGTACATTGATCTTTGCAAAATTTTCTGTTCCAATTTTTTCCCTCCTTTCCCCACCCTCCCCCCTAGATGGCAAATAGTCTAATACATGTTAAATATGTTAAAATATATGATAAATTCAATATGTGTATGTATACATATCTATATAATTATCTTGCTGCACAAGAAAAATCAGATCTAGAAAGAGAAAAAAAAAACAACCTAAGAAGGAAAACAAACCTAAGAAGGAAACAATAGGAACTGGTTTGAATCACCTCATTGTTGAAGAGAACCATGTCCATCAGAATTGATCATGTATCTACATGAACAAAAAAATCTGAAAAAGGAAATCCAATGCAAGCAATCATTGATATAGATCATGAAAATGATATGTTGTAGTCCATATCTCATATCCCTCTCTCTGGGTGTATATGGCTTTCTTCACTGAACAATTGGGACTGGTTTGAAACATCTCATTGTTGAAGAGAACCATGTCCATCAGAATTGATCATCATATAGTCTTGTTGTTGCCGTGTATAATGATCTCCTGGTTCTGCTCATTTTGCTCAGCATCAGTTCATGCAAGTCTCTCCAGGCCTCTCTGAAATCGTCCTGCTGGTCATTTCATATAGAACAATAATATTCCATAACATTCATATACCATAATTTATTCAGTCATTCTCCAACTGATGGGCATCTATTCAATTTCTAGTTTCTAGCCACTACAAAAAGGGCTGCCACAAATATTTTTGCACTTGTTAGTCCCTTGCCTTCCATTAAGATCTCTTTGAGATATGTCCAGTAGAAACACTGCTGAGTCAAAGGGTATGCACAGTTTGATCACTTTTTGAGCATAGTTCCAAATTGTTCTCCAGAATGGCTGGATCCGTTCACAGTTCCACCAACAATGTATTAGTGTCCCAGTTTTCCTACATCCCCTCCAACATTCGTCATTATCTTTTCCTGTCATCTTAGTCAATTTGACAGGTGTGTAGTGGTTGTCTTAATTTGCATTTCTCTGATCAATAGTGATTTTGAGCACCTTTTCATATGACTACAAATAGTTTTAATTTCATCATCTGAAAATTGTCTGTTCATATCCTTTGACCATTTATTAATTGGAGAATGGCTTGAATTCTTATAAATATGAGATAATTCTCTATGTATTTTAGAAATGAGGCCTTTATCAAAACCATTAAATGTAAAGATGATTTCCCAATTTATTGCTTCCCTCCTAATCTTGTCTGCATTAGTTTTCTTTGTACAAAACCTTTTTAACTTAATATAGTCAGAATTATCTATCTGGTGTTCAGTTAAGAGTTCCAAATTTTCCTTGGACATAAATTTATTCCATCTCCACAGGTCTGAGAGGTAAACTATCCTATGTTCCTCTAATTTGCTTATAATATCACTTTTTATATCTAGACCATGAACCTATTTAGATCTTATTTTGGTATGTGGTGTTAGGTGTGAGTCAAGCCCTAATTTCTTTCATACTAGTTTCCAATTTTCCCAGCAGTTTTTGCCAAATAGTGAGTACTTATCCCAAAAGCTTTCTCCCTTTTCTTTCTTGTCAAAAACCTACAGATAAAGAATAAAACCATACCCAAGTCCTGTGTTTGTCTTAACTTCTTTGATGACCCTTGAAGACAATTACATTCTAATGGAACAACTTTTTTTTCTCCCCCCCCCTTTAGAAAGTAAACATTTCATACTCAAATGTACTTATTTTCCTCAGATTTTCTTTTCTTCTGTGTTTGCATTTCAAATATTATACTCAATTTTTGTTTGTATTTCAAAATTTCTTTTCAGTTGTGTTTTATACCTCCCCTCCATGTTCGAAAGTCTTCTATTTAAAGGTTATTTTCCTTTTATTATAAACTTTTTTTTCAGGTTGAGTTGTGCTTGATTGAAAATCTTTATCTTTTACCTTTAAGTATAGCATATTCTAGAATTTCTTCTCTTTTACAGAAAATAAAGGATAATTGTGTGCAATCTTTTTAAAAAAATAATTTATTTTTTTGTTCCATTAAGTTATAAACTGTCTCCCTCTCTCCCTCCCACTAGAAAGGCCAATATTTAATATAGTTATATATATACATACTTATGCATAGTTTTTTCTTTATTCTTCTGTGGCTTCCAGTGCTTTAAGAGATACAAACCTGGACCCCCTTTTTCTATATATATAGACTGATTCTTTTCTCTACTTCTGTTCTGAAACAGGGCTAGGATCTGTGTCTAACACATAGTCAGCACTTTTGCCATCATTATCAACAATAATATTGATATTTATATAGTGTTTTAACATTTGTAAAGTGATATACATATATTATCTCATTTTATTGTCACAATAACCCTGTGAAGAAGGTTTGCTTCTTGATTAAGTTGGCATTAGATGGTCCCTGAATTCTATAATCACATAAGTATGGGAAAATAAAAGGAGTGAAAGGAGAAATAGAGGGAGAAAAGGACATTTACAACCATAATTAAACCACAAGCTATTGAGCTCCATTTCTATATGGGATGAGGCTATTTCTTCCCTATCACACATTTCAAGAATTGGGCTTCAGATGCTAAAATATTAGATCCTCTTTCTTTATTTTCTGTGTATAGATGCTTCAAAGAAGGCTGTGGTAATACGAAGTCTTTTATGGATCCCTGTTTTCAGAGGGGAGAAGGTGACTCTGACCTACAGTGGATTCCATTTTCTGGAGGCAGAGAAATTGTGGTGATACTATGAGCACCAATGGCAGAAAAAAATCAAACCCTCTTGAGGTTAGAAAGACTGGAGAATACAGATACCAAAAGGAGGGTTTAATCCAGTGATCCTGTGTACCTGGTATTTTCTACTAGTGAGTATGCAATGAAGTCCAGCCTCAGAAATCCTATCCTTTGAAAAGAGCTTTGATGTGCAACTTCCTACAGGGAGGGAGAAATGAAAAAAGGTGGAAAGGGATTTTAACACTCTATATACATCATGACATTAAGAGAGAGATCAGACTCAGAGAAGCATCAGAGATGAGAAACCATTCAATGTTGTTCTCCTCAGACCATGTAAGTAAAGTAGATCCTCAGATAATCAGGCAGATAAAGGTCTGTCTTAGTAGTGATAATAATAATATCTAGCATTATATAACATTTTAAGACTTATAAAATGCCTTATAAATATTAATTTGTTTGATCTCACAACAATCCTACAAGATGGATGTTATTAGTACCCCATTTTATAGATGAAGAAGCAGAGGCAGGTATTGATTTGCCTAGAATCATACAGGTAATAAATGTCTGAAGTTGGATTTGAACTTAGGCAATGAAGTTCACTTTCTAGATTCAGAGATGAATCAGGGAATTTATCATATAGGATATCATGAAGAAAAGAACTCCTCATCCTAGTAAAGGAAACTGGTTATATATAAATTGGTCATGTGAGAAAACAAGAGGGTGAAACAAGGATCCTTCAATATATAACAGGTAATCCATGGGCTTCTCCCTTTTAGAGATTGTCAGAAAAAGGAAGAACTAGTAAAAGGTAAACTAAGTCCTCTACTCTCTTTTACAGATGAGCTGATTCTTCAAACTCCATACTCTGTGTTTGAAGGAGACACAGTGCTCTTGATATGTTGAGGACGGAATGATGTATTTCTCAAACACATTTCATACTATAAAGATAAAAAACCCTTTTCTGGTGTCAGTACAAATTCAATTCTCTCAATCCCTCAGTCAAATTCAAATCACAATGGTTGGTATTCTTGCAAGGCCCAGTTGAAATGGTCTCAAAAAACTCCAAAAGATGTAAAACTCCAAATCCTAGGTAAGAGCTTCAATCTTGGGGTTTTGGGGGTGGGGAGAAAAGTGAGGGAAACTCATAGTTTGAACATAGAAAATGAAATGGAATTTTCTGTGGGGTCCCTTCATATGTTCAGTTGAGAACATATCACCCCAGGAGTTATGATGTTCACTATCCTGTGGTTGCCTCTTCTCTGTAGAACTGTTTGCACCGTCTGAGCTGAAAACTATAATCTCTAAACCTATGGAGGGAACCCCAGTGACCCTGAGCTGTGAAATCGAGCTTCCCCTACAGAGGTCAGACACCAAGCTGAATTTCTCCTTCTTCAGAGATGCCAGGGTCATCGCATCAGGCCAGCAGAAGTCCCAGGTGCTCCAGATCCCAGCCATTCAGAGGAAAGATTCAGGGTCCTACTGGTGTAAGGCAGAAACTATGACTCAGGATTATCAGGAAGCAGAGCAAACCTATGAAGGTGTGAAGAGTGTGTGATGCAAGGCTTGGCTGGGATTGAGAAGTGGAAAGAAAGGCAATATCACCATTTCGGATTTCAGGGTCTTTGCTAATATTCTTTTCTTGTCTCTCTCAGAATAGGAGTTGTTTTAGTGGGAGCCAACCAGAATTCCTAGGATTTTACCCTTTTTCTAATGGGGTATCAGCAAGAGACAATTTGAATTTCAATATTGACAATACTTCTACTTCCATGAAACTGAGTTTGTTTTCAAACCATCGAATCAACAACCCAAAAGAAAGGAAGCAAATATTTATTAAGCACCTGCTGTGACCGTGCAAAGGTAGCATAATCATTTATCTCTTAAATAGAGACTAGTATGAATGGCATAATGAGGGTGCCAGGCACTGTGCTAAGAACTTTACAAATATTACCTTATTTAAAACTTACAACAATTTGTGAGATAGATGCTATTATGGTCTACATTTTATTTACAGCTAAGGAAACTGAAACAGACCAGGATTAGAAAGCTAGTGTCTGAATTCATATTTGATGTCATGTCTTCTTGATTCTAATCCCAGTTCTTTACCCACAGCACCACCTAGCTACCTCTAACAAACAATATTCATTAAATGTTTATCAAGTATCAACATTAAATGTTCTGTTTTGGACATATTCAGACATACCCTTTGCCTAAAAGGATCTGAGAGATACAGGTCTCACTTAGGTGACAATCCCATTCTGATGAAGAAAGAATGGGGATTGGGGTGAAGAGGGAGCCAGAGGAAGATACTGAGAGAAATAAATATGAAAGAGTAAGTCAAGTCTTTATGGAATGGATAGAGCTTGAATAAAGGAATAGATTTTGGGTCTTATTACCCTCTTCTCAGGAATTGAGATTTGTTCCCTTTCTCCAGTGCTAATCTATAGTAATCTTTAAATCCTCTATCCTCACTTGGTTTTACAAAGTCTAGATGTTCTAGTCCTATGCAAGATGACTGCAGTTTCCCTTGCTGTTTCCCATGCTATTAGGATTTTCATGTGTCACCTTGTATTCAACCAGGAATCCCTGTCTCTGGTATCCTCCTGAAGATCCAACCTCCAAAAACACAGGTGATTGAGGGAGAGAAGCTAGTTCTCAAGTGCTCAGTAGCTGAGGGAAAAGGAAATATTTCATTTTGCTGGCACAAAGATAATATCAAGGGTTGTCTAAGAAAGAAGACCCAGTACTCATTGAAGGAAGAGTTTGTGTTTTGTACTATAAAGAAGAGTGATGAAGGAAGATATCATTGCGTTGCTGACAATAACATCAACAACATCAGCAGTGAAATAGTGGCTTTCAGTATGATGAGTGAGTTTTACTCCCCCACTTCTCACCTAGGCAGTGTCCATGTGGGAGAATCCTTATGAGGTTTTAAAGAGATTCCAAGGGAATCACAAAGACCAGAACTATGGAGGGGGTAGAAAAAGTCATCAAGAGAGAGAAGTTTGAGAACCAGAGCATGGGTATTTTTTGTTGTTGTTCAATTGCTTCAGTCATGCTTCCCTCTTTATAGTCCCATTTGAGGGTTGTGTTTTGTTTTGTTTTTTTTGGCAAAGACACTGGAGTGTTTCCCATTTCCTCCTTCAGCTCAGAGAAACTAACAAAATCAGGATTGCAAGATTTGCCTAGAGTTACACAGCTAGTAAATGTCTCTAGCTGTTTCTAATACCTAGGTAGACATCCATAAAAATCATTAGCTAGAAATTAGAAAATCATAAAATCAGAAAATCTCAGAGCTGGAAGGAAGGAAGGAAGGAAAGAAGAAAGGAAAGAAGGAAGGAAGGAAGGAAGGAAGGAAGGAAGGAAGGAAGGAAGGAAGGAAGGAAGGAAGGAAGGAAGGA
>JAJPUD010001211.1:190302-203747 GCA_023553655.1 Myrmecobius fasciatus | reverse complement strand
GGAAGGAAGGAAGGAAGGAAGGAAGGAAGGAAGGAAGGAAGGAAGGAGGGAAGGAAGGAAGGAAGGGAGGGAGGGAGGGAGGGGCTTGCCCGAGATCCCATAAATACTAAGTAGCAAAACTGGAATTCAAATTCAGTTCCTCTGACTCTAAATCCATCATCCTTTCCCTTGCACCATGCTTCCTCGTGGCATTTCACTACCATCTTGAATACTACTTGTGTAAGTGATGGCAAAACAGTCAATCACATACTCAGTTTCCTAAAACCTGTGAAATGGGCATAACAATGGCTATGGTATTAACCTTACAGAGCTTGCATAAGGATCAAGATATATAATATATAGTGAAAAATATTTTGCAAAACTTAAATCTCTTTGTCAATATCAGTTATGTTCTGATTATAAATATAACAATAAGTAATTAGTACTTATACAATAAGTAATTTTAGTATTTTTAAAAAAAAAAAAAGAATCCCTGAGAACCATAGGGTGATGTAGTTAAAGATAATAAACAAGCAAGAAAACTGGGTCACTGTCCTAAGACTATGTGATACTAATTTAGTATGTTATTGATTATTTCATTAATTTATATGATATTGCACAATTTGCTTAATATCTTTGAAACTCTTTCTCAGTTACTTTCATCTTTTGTTAAATAGAAAAGTAATACTTTCTCTGTTATGCCTGTCTTTAAGTTTTTTGGTTATTGTTTATTTTTGTTTGGTGGGGGGAATAAATGAGGTAATGGATATAAAAACATTTAAGAAATCTGAAACACAAAATAAAAGGTTTAAAAATTATTTCCCAACTTATTCTACCAGCAGAATGAGTAAAATTGAAACTTTCCCCTAAAATATTTTCTAACCTTCATTGAAACCGAAGAGAACTAAAGGATCAATAAGCAGGCCAATAAACCCAAGCTTAGCCTTAACTAATAAGAAAGTTTTTTAATTATCACAGGCTTGTGGGTATAATTCTAAAATTGCAAAAATCACATAATATCAGAGTTAGAAGAGATCATCCATCTGATCCAACTCATAATTGATGAAAAAAAATTCCTATCAAAACATACTCAACAAGTGACCATCCAACCTTTGCTTGGGAAACCAGCTACCTCCTGAGATATCCCAAAGCACTTTTGGATGGTTAAATTTATGAAGAAGATTTGCTTCACATAAGACCAAAACTGCTTCTGCCTATTGCTACTGGTTCTTCTTTGTACAGTACAAGAAAACAAGGTTAATCCCTCTTCCAGGTAATAGTTGTTCAGTACTTGAAGATGGCTATAATATCCTTCCAAACATAAACATCTCTCCTATCAAGTGACCTTTCTTTTGCATAGGCTTGACTTACCTCACCATTCTGGATGCTGTTCATTAGATTTTCTCAAGCTTATTGATGTTTTTCCTAAACTGTGGTGCCCTAAATTTGGCTAGGACTAACCCAGGGCAGAGGACAGATGGAGGCTCATTTCCTTTTTCCTAAAAATTGTGCCACTCTCTAATTTACCCCAAGATCACATTCACAGTTTTATCTGCCCTTTAAATTGTTGCCTCAGAATATGCTTGAAATACACTTAAAAAAACCAAACTTTTCCCAGATAAACTATCAAACAATATTTAGTACAGCTTGTATTTGTAAAGTTAATTTCTTTTTTTCTTTATTATGAATTTAATAACATTGACAAATATTCTAAGAAGCAACAAAGAACAAAAGGCAGATTATATTTGATACTAAAGGCAATAATATGGAACTTTTGAAGGTTTTTTGGGTATTATAAAAGATGTCAGCACTTTATTGAAAGATTAAATTATACTGTGATTAAAAATAAATCAAAAGAAGATTATACATAGTTTGCTACATAATTAAAAAGTACAAAAAAGATTAATAGCAAAGCAGCAATAGCAATGTTATGCAAGTATATTAAACACATAAATGAATAGTAAAAATGACAGGATACATATAAATACACACACACATATGCATAGTTGCATAATAAATAATGCATTATAAGAGACAGAACCAAGATGACAGCATAATGGCAGGAAATCACCCAATCTCTTCCCCAAACTGCTCCAAATTCCTTTAAATAATGACTCAAAACAAATTTTAAAGCATCAGAACACCTCAAAAGACAGAGTAGAACATATTCTAGTCAAAGGCAGTTTGGAAGACCAGAAGAAAAGGTCTATGACAGCAAGATGGGAGTTCAGCATGCAGCCCCAGTGCAGGTTACACCAGCACAGTCTCGGCCCCATGCCAGTAAAATAGAAATGGGTCTAGGGACCTCAGAATCAATTTCAGTACTGGCAGTTTCCAGACCTCTCAGTCCAGGGATACCAAAGAAGACTTGGAAGATCAGCAGAAAAGGTCTGTGGCAACAGGGTGGGAGTCCAGTGTGCAATTCCAGCACAGGTCCTATTAGTGCAGTCATATCTCCACCCTGGCCCTGGTGCCAGCACCCCCAAAGCAGGACTTTAGCACATTAAATCTTTCACTAAAGTGGAGAGGGGGGAACATGCCTAACAATTCCGGGGCAACAAAGAGGGTTTTTGGTAAAGTCTGAAAATGACATGGGACAGTGTACCCTCTACCCTGGAAATAGAGCCCTACTTTAGCAAATAATTAAAAGCCAAAAAAGTTACTATGGTGACAAGAAAGATCAAAATACATTCAGAAGAAGATAACAAAGTCAAAGCTCCTACATCCAAAGCCTCCAAGAAAAATAATAATTGAGGGGGGAAGGAGGAGAATAGACAGAACATTGCTTGAGCTCTTTATGGCTTCCCTCAGATAAAACCTCTGAACAGATTTAGGAGTGACAGAACTCACAAATATTTAAAGTATAATAATTTTCCAGTTCAAGATATCTTGGAAGGACTTCAGGTAAGCTTTCTCTCAATTGAATAGGAATGCAGCCCAGCACAGGTTTGGCCTGGGGAGGTCTGACATAGGGAAGCCTGGTACAGAGAGACAGGGTTCAGAGAATCCAGCAGGAGGCTCTTAGCCAAAATACAGCAGTACTGGTTACTCTGTCCTGGTTCAGAAGGCCAGATCAATGAACTAGCAGCGAGACCTCCAACACAACCACAGAAGGCAAATTGTGAGCCCCTGGTCCCTAGCATAATAGGATTTTCTTGGCCAGGCCACTCAGCCAGTGGGGAAGTCTGTAGCACCAGCACCAGCAAAGTCAGTGAGAATTCCCTGTTATCCTGCAGAGGAAGCTTGGGACAATGTCCCCTGTGCCCTAAAATCACTTAAATTGAGCAAAAAAAGAAAAAGAGCTCTGATCATAGAGAGCTACTATGGAGACAAGAAGACCAGAATATAAACCCAGTAGGAGGATAGCAAAAACCCTGCAGATGAAGACTCAAAAGGGGATGCAAACCAGTTTCCAGTTCAAAAGGCTCTCTTGGAAGAGTTCAAAAAGAATCTAAACAGAGAGATAGAAGAAAAGTGAGGAAAAGAAATGAGAGCATTTCAGAAAAGTTATGGAAGTTTTGGGAGAAAGCCAACACTGTGAAAAAGAAAGCACAGAAATTGACAGAAGAAAACAATTCTTTAAAAGATAAATTTGATAAAATGGAAAAATATACTGAAGAAAACTCCCTAAAAATAGAATTGGCAAAAAGGTGGGGGGTCCACTGAACAAAATAATTCCTTTAAAAGTGCAATTGGCCAAATGCAAAAGGAAGTTTAAAAAATTGAAAAAATAATTCACTAAAAATTGGACAAATGGAAGTGAATAACTCGATGAGAAATCAAGAATCAGTCAAACTGAAAATTGATTCAAAACTGAAAAAATGAAAAATATCTTATTGGAAAAACAACCAATTGTAGATGCAAGAAAGAGAATCTAAGAATTATTGGACTACCTGAAAGTCATAATGAAAAAAAAAAACCTACTCAACATCTTTCAAGAAATCATCAAGGAAAACTGCCCTGATATCCTAAAATGAGAAGATAAAATAGTCATTGAGAGAAAATCCACCAATCATCTCCTGAAAGAGAGCCCCAAATTAAAAACTCCAAGGAATATTATAGCTAAATTCCAGAATTATCAGATCAAGGGGAAAATACTGCAAGGAGCCAGAAAGAAACAATTCAGATACTGAGGATCCACATTCAGGATTATCCAAGATTTAGCAGCTTCCACATTAAAGTATCAGAGGGCCTGGATTATGATATTCCCAAAAGCAGAGGAGCTTGGAACTACAACCAAGAATCAATTACCCAGCAAAATTAGGCATTATCTTTTGGGAGGAAAGATAGGCATTCAATGAAATAAAGGATTTTCAATCATTTATGATGGAAAGAACAGAGCTGAAAAGAAGCATTCTTCTCCAAATATAAGACTCAAGGGAAGCATAAAATGGTAAACTGAAAAAAAACCTGCTTTTTAAAGGCTAAAATGTTTACATCTCTTTATGGGAAGAAGATACATAGAACTCTTGAGAAATGCATATTTTTTCAGGGCAGTTAGAAGGGATATTCTTAGAGGGTGTAGTTATAAGTTGACTTTAATGTGATGATACAAAAAAGAAATTAGGAATGGAAAAGGGATTGTATTAATTATACTAAGAGAAGAGGAAAGGGGAAGTAAAATGGGGTAAATTATGCCACATGAAGAGCCCAAAAAATTTATTATAGTTGAAGGAAGGAAGGGAGGGAAATGAACATTGTTTGAACCTTAATATCATCAGCTTTGGCTAAAAGGAGTAACATATGCACTTAGTTTGGCATAGAAATTTGTCTCACTCTATAGGGTAATAGGAGGAGAAAGTAAAGAAAGGGGCTAATAGAAGGCAGGGCAGAAGTGAAAGGGGAGAGGAATAAGAAAGTGGGAGCTGAAAATGGAGGGCAGATTGAGGGAGAGGGTGGTCATAAGCAATACACTGGTGAGGAAGGAAAGTCAAAGGAGAGAGAAAACAGGAGAAATAAGATGGTAGAAAATACAGAATTAGTAATCTTAACTGTGAATGTGAATGGGATGAACTCTTCTATAAAACGTAAGTAGATAGCAAACTGGATTAAAATCCAGAATCCTACAATATGTAGTTTACAAGAAGCACAATTGAAGCATACTTATAGAGTAAAGGTAAAAGACTGGAGCAGACTCTATTATGTTTCAGCTAAAGTTAAAAAAAAGCATGGGTAGCAATCCTGATCTTAGGCCAAGCAAAAACAAAATTATTTCTAATTAAAAGGGATAAGGAAGGAAACTACATCTTGCTAAAGGATACAATAGACAATGAAGAAATATCAATACTAAACATATATGTACCAAATGGCACAGCATTCAAATTCCTAGAGAAGTTAAGAGAGTTGCAAGAAGAAATAGATAGCAAGACTATATTAATAGTTAATATTAATGGGGGATCTCAAATTCCCTCAATCTAACCACAAAATAAAAAAGAAAGAAGATAAGGTGGTGAATAGAATTTTTTAAAAGTTAAGTATGATAGACCTTTGGAGAAAATTGAATGTAGATAGAAAGGAATATACCTTTTTCTCAATGGTATATGGCACCTACACAAAAATTGATCATGTATTAGGACATTAAAAACCTCACAATCAAATGCAGGAAGGCAAAAATAGTAAATGCATCCTTTTTAGATCGTGATGCAATAAAATTATATGTAATAAAGGGACAGGGAAAAAAGATGAAAAATTAATTGAAAACTAAATAATCTAATCCTAAAGAATGAATGGATGAAACAATAAATCATAGAGACAGTAACACAAGAATAACAAGATAACATAGGATTTAGCAATTTCTACATTAAAGGAACAAAGAGCTTGAAATATGATATTCTGGAGAGCAATGGGGGTAGGATTATAAACAACAATCACCTATCCAGCAAAACTGAGCATAATCATTCAGAGGAAAAGATATTCAATGAAATAAAGGATTTTCAAGCATTCATGATGAAAAGATCAGAGTTGAATAGAAAAATCTGATTTTCTTTTTCTTTGCTGACACATTTTGGGTTAAGTGACTAGCCCAGGATCACACAGTTAGGAAGTATTAAGTGTCTGAGGCTACATTTGAACTCAGGTCCTTCTGACTTCAGGGCTGGTGTGCTATCCACTGCACCCACCTAGCTGTCCCTGAAAATCTGATTTTCAAATATAGTACTCAGGAGAAGCATAAAGAGGTAATCAGGAAAATAATATCATAAGGGATTTAATATGGTTACATTATTATGTGGAAAAAGGATACTTGTAACTCAGAACTTTATTGTGGCAGTTGGAAGAAGTATATATAGATAGAGGGCACTGATTTGTGAGTTACATATCTGATATCTATTAGATATTATAGCTAATAATATCTTTTTTAAAAAGATGAAATTAAGAGGTGAAAGAGAAATGTATTGTGAGAAAGGGAAAAAAAGAAGTGAAATGGTGTAAATTATCTGCCATAAAAAAGAGGCAAACTTTTCCAGTGGAAGGGAAAAGGGAAAGGAGAGAGGGAGTGAGTCAGCTCTCCTCAGAATTGACTCAAAGAAGAAATAACATACACACTCAATATGGATATACAAATCCATCTTAACCTGCAGAAAAATAAGAAGGGAATGAGATTTGGGAAGGGGGGAAGGTGATAAAGAAGAGGGCATATTGGGGGAGAAAATGGCCAATAGCAAAATACTTTTGAGGAGGGACAGGGTGAAAGGAGAGAATAATGGAAGGAAATATAGTTAATAATAGTAATTGTAAAAAGAATTTTGAAGCAAGTTTCTCTGATAAGACTTCATTTCTCAAACATAGAGAGAACTGAGTCAAATGTATACTAAAAAAATGTCATGTCCTAATTGATAAATGATCAAAAGATATGATCTATGCTCAAAGGGCTATAAATTCATACATATCCTCTGACCTAACAACACTACTACTAGGCATGAACATCAAAAGAGATTCAAAATAAAAATGTAAATGACCTATATGTACCAGAAAATTATTTACAACTGCTCTCTTCTCAGGACAAAAAAAAATGGAAACTGAGGATATGGGGAATGGCTGAATAAATTGTGGTATGTGTTTGTGATGGAATATTATTGTTCTGTGGGAAATGATGAGCAGGATGCTTTCAGAAAAAAAAAAACCTGGAAAGTCCATCATGAATGCAAGCAAAGTAAAATGTACTATAGGCAAAGTAATAACAATGTTCTGGGATGAGTGGCTGTAAATAATTTTGCCATTATAAGCAATACAATGATCTATGACTTCTCTGAAGGACTTATGATGGAAAATCCTATCCATGCCTAGAGAAGGAATTGATTGTATCTGAATACAGATTGAAACATTGTCTCTGTCTCTTTCTCTCTCTCAAACTTTATTTTTTTGAGTTTTTTTATTAGGGTGGGAGTTATTTTCTTTCACAATATGACTTTTATGAAGAAAAAAGAAAATAATATTCTTATACTTGGTATGCTATGCAAGCCACAGGCTTTAGCAAAATTGAGAATGGATTCCCCGTTAATAAAAATTTTTTTAAAGTTCTGAATCTTTAAGCATTCTTAAGGAAATTTGTAAATATAATTCTTCAAGTTGGGGGATTGAATAATGTATGATAAAGTTACTTCTAGTTGTAAGGTTCTATTATTCTGTTTATTAGAAATAGAATGGGGAACTAAATCATTGAAAGTGGGGGAAAAAAAAAACTAAGCCACTGTGATCCACACTGGTTTCTTACCAGTTTTTTAATGTGCCATTTTTAAAAGTAAAAGAGACATTCTCTATAATTTGAAATGTAATGGCTATACCATTAAAATCTCAAAAACAGGCATATACTTTAAACAAGTTAACCAACAAATGTGGAGAAGCAACAGAATGAAAAGAGTAAGATGTGATTTAATGGCACTGTATCTCTAGGCAAAATCCCAAGCTTTCAGACTGCAGTGTACTTTATGACTAATCTTCTAAGAACAATTGCATCAGTCTCTCAATCAATGATATTTATGAAGCTTATTTAGCTGAGGAATGATATGGCCAGACTTGAGTTTTAGGAATCTCAGTTATCTTATAATAGGGAAGATCAGGAGTGGAGAGAAACTAGATGGAAGGAGGGGAGAATTAATAGTCCATTTGAATAATCTAAGCAAGAGGTAATGAAAGTTTGAACCATTTTGGTTCTAATGTGCTTGATGAAAAAGGAATGAATGTGAGAGGTGTTGAGAATAGAGAATCAATGAAATTTGAAAACTTTCTAAATATGTCTGGGGAAGGAAAGTGAAGAATCAAGCATGATTCCTTAGTTGTGACTCAGAGTAAGTAGTAGAATGATAGTACGCTCAAGGAATTTAAGGAACTTAGGATGAAAGAGGGAAGGATAATGAGTTATATTTTCCACATATCAAATTTGAATGCATATGAAGGATCAGATGTACAGCAGGTATTTGGAGGTATAGGAATCAAATGCAGAATGGAAATAAAGTAGAAATTATCTTCCTAGAGATTCTAGTTGAATTTATATATTAATGAAGCACTAAGAAAGATAATACAAAGAAAGACAAGGAGAGAGCTCAGGAAGGAGTCCATACAGGTGGAGGTGATAGAAATTAACAATTATTTTACAGGCAAACTGATAGAGATCCTACAGAACACAGGCAGGAATGAACCATGAGATATTGCTGTCATAAAACCCCAGGGAAGACAATATGTTGCAGAGAGGTCAAGTAGTATGTGGACTAAAAAAAAAAGTTTATTGGGTTTAGTATAAAAAGATCTTTGGGGGACCTCAGAGAAAGAAATCTCAATTGCATGGTAAAGTTTAAAGCCAAATAGCAAACCACTGAGAAACAAAAAGGTGAGCAGAAGGTACAAGGAACATAGAGAGCTTTATTTAGAAATTTGTCTGTGAAAGGAAAAGGCGCCACAGGATTGTAGCTTGAAAAAAATAGTAGGATAAAATGAAGATTTCCTTTTGGGTTTTTTTAAAAGATTGATTATGTTTTTAGGATATGAGGTCGGAGCCAATGAATATAAAACGAATGAAATTTGGGTAGAGTGAGCAAGGAAAAAGATAATTTTCTAAAAGCTCAGATCAAAGGTACAAGTGGAGAAGTTAGTGTTGGAAAGAAATATCTTTTATTTCTTTGAGACTGAAAAAATAGAAATTGTGAGGAATAATGATAAGGTCATTTGATGTATTGTTCAAGAAAGAAAGTTTGTGACCTATGAGATGTTTCTGTGTCAGATTTATGATATATTTCCTTAACTCTTCTATTTTCTATAGTATAATCTATTGAGTATAGTCTGTTTCTATTTGTTCCTCCATCTTCATCCAAATGATTTCCATCATTCTTTGCTATTCTGATATTTCTCACATGATCATACAATGCAACTCTCCAGATGCCATTTCTTCCACCTTCTTCTCTTTTGAACAAGGTATTCTTTTTCCAGTATACTTAGGAGTCTCCTTGCACCAAGTTTCAGTATATCTATGAGATCAAATTTGGCCCTTGCATTAGGACTTCTATATATATATATATATATATATATATATATATATATATATATATTACCAACTATATGCCAAATACTATTCTAAGGGTTTCTTATAGATATTATCTCTTTTGATTTTCACAACCAAGCATCATTTTACATTGATGGAACTGAAACAAGCAAAGGTTAAGTGACTTGCCCAAGGTCACATAGCTAATAAGTGTCTTAGCTTGGATTTGAACTCAGGTCTTTCTAATTATAGGCCCAGCATTCCATCCATTGAGCCACTTAGATGCCTCCTAAGAAGAAAAGGGCAGAGATAGAAATAAACAAAAAGAAGGAATATAGAGGAGAGACAGTCATACAAAGATAGAAAGACACAGGGGGAGAGAGAGAGAGAGAAAGAGAGAGAGAGAGAGAGAGAGAGAGAGAGAGAGAGACCAAAAGAGACAGACACACACAGAGACAGAGACAGAAAGAGACAGAGAAGAGGGACAGAGATAGACAAACACAAAGAGAGACAAAGAGACAGAGATAGAGAGAAACAAAGACACAAAGAGAGAGGCAGAAAGAGACAAAGACAGAAACAGATAGAGACAGTGACAGAGAGAGACACAGAGAGACAGACCCAGAGATAGAAAGAGAGAAAGAGACAGAGTCAAAGACAGAGAGAAATAGAGAGATAGAGAGACAAAGAGACAGAAATGCACAGAGAAAGAAAGAGACAAAGATACACAGAGACAGAGAAACAAAGACACAAAGAGAGAGACAGAGTTAGAAAGACAGACATAGAGAAAGAAGAGAGACAAAGATTGAGAGAGAGACAAAAAGAGAGAAACAAAGAGATAGACAAAGACAATGACAGAGATAGACACAGAGAGAGACAGAGACAAAGACAGAGAGAGAGACAGAGAGAGGAGAGAGACAGAGACAAAGAAAAAGAGAAATAGAGACACAGAGAAACAGAGACAGACAAAAACACAAAGAGACAGAAACAGAGAGGCAGACAGTAGAAAAGACAGAGATAGAAGAGAGAAAGAGACAGAGAGACAGAAGCATAGAGAGAAACCAAGACTGAGACTAAAACCAAGACTGAGAGGTGGGGGTGGGGGGAGAGAGAGAGAGAGAGAGAGAGAGAGAGAGAGAGAGAGAGAGAGAGAGAGAGAGAAGAGACAGAGACAGAGACAGAGACAGGGGTGGGAGGAAAAGCATAAAGGTTCTCCTTAGGCCCAATCACTCACAAAAGGTCAGTAGTAGAGTGTATTGGTTCTGGAGCTAGGGGACCTGTTTGCCCCTGCTATTTTCTGTCAATAGCAAAATCAAAAGCTCTTTGAACTTTGGTTTGCTGAAGTTTAAGATGAGGAAGTTACTTTAACTGGTTTCTAAATTTCTTTTGACTCTTGATCTATGATCTTATGACTCCTTCAGAATCATGAAGGGAAATATTGGGTAAGAGATGAATGAGAAGAAGATTCAATGGTTCAAAACCATATCTAGGATCTTCTACAAAACCTTCTCTTATCTTCCAGTGACTCCATTCATTGAGGACATAGTCTATTCTGAAGTATGGAATATGAAGCAGGGAAAAGTAAACAGAAGTAAGACATTAGTCAGTGGCTACAATTCAGAATATTATCTTTCCTAGGATTTATGGAATGTATCATTGGATTGTGATGTCTCAAAATGTATTGGTCGCAGAGACTAAATAGCCAGTTGTAGTGGCTGAAGGGATTCATGCATAAAAAAGTAGGTTAGATGAGTCTTTTTTGCCTCTAGCAACTAAGATTTTTTTTATGATTAATGATTGTTGAACAGATCTACAAAAATAAACACCCCTTGGAATTTAATGCTCTTTTTTGTACAATCCTTATGATGGCAACCATTCCTAGGAGGGCTGTCCTTTGTCACTTTCTAATAAAGCCTGTGACTGTGTGTAATTCAATTTCTTTATAGCCTCTCCCCCAATCAATCAGTCCTTAGACTGATTCCTAGACATTCCCAAATGCATGGTACCATCTGAAAACATATACTTGGTTACCATAGTGTTTCCTTTCCTTGCTGCATGGAATAAATCTACTTGAATACAGTCATAGAATCAACTGACTATCCTGATACCATCTGTTCCCTATCCATGTTCTAAACCACAGAACTGTATGATTTGGGAGGCATAGTCACCCACTATGAGCTAGTAAAATGAATAAATGAATAAAAAAGCATTTATTAAGCACTTATAATGGGTCAGGTGTTGTGCTGAATATTGGAGATACAAATGCAATGAATATCATTTCTTGGAACTTATTCAGAGTTGCCTTTCTGAGTCCATGGATCATGTAGGAATTTTGTGGTCTATTCCCAACAATCCAGTGATACAACACTAAGAAAAATGGACATTTGTACATGGTATAGCAAACCCTGAATAGTCCCTTATGTTAGAAATATGTGTGACACTGAAATTCAGTATCCAAAAAAAGAAGAATCCAGAGGAACTGTACATTTCTGTCCAGAAGCAGGCTCCACTCCTCTCTAGGAAGAGAGAGCACTAAGTAAAGAAGCAAGCCAAGCTTAATGCTGTTAGTTCATCACAGTTCCCTTCTTTCAGAGAATAAATTGGGCAATTCTCTTCTGGGTTGCAGTCTTTCTAATACACCCATTGTATATTTCCCCTAAATACGTATAATTATGTCCCCCCTCCCCTGTCATATATCCTATGTTCTGTTAATGAGGCTCTGATTTTTTGTGGGGTGTGATGGATAATATGCAACAAGCCTATAAAGCAAGCTCAATAAATTGACAATTTATAATTTGACAAATTTGAAACACAAAGTTTTACAGGAATGAGTATTAAAAACTATATTTGCATGTATTGGAGAAATGAAATAATATTGAAAAAAATTGAAACATTGACCCTACCCAGTTTAAGCCAGTTTCTAGCCTAGACCCCTTTATCAGAATTTTGTAGCTGTTATCTTTTCCTTCTGAGCATTCATTGGTTAGTGATACTTACTGTCTTATGTCACTCTGAGGCTTGCAAAATTCTGTGGAAACCTAACTTTTTAGTATTTCTCACATTCAGTGTTACATGCTCCATAACAGTGATAAGTGGGTAAGTAATGGTGTCTGTCAAAAGAAAAGAAAATTTCCAACTCTCCCATGTAGATGAGTAAGCAACCTTTTCTGTAAACTCCCATCCCCATGTGAAACATAAACTTAAATAGGCAAGCTGCCCCTGGGCTGTTGGTACCCTTTTCTGCTTTCTGTTTTCTTTCTTGAGATGGTAATTAGAATCATTCTCAAGTTGAACATATCTAGACTTGGATGTGACCTTGTGAGTTGGAGAGTTCTGGAGGTCCTAGGTCCAATAAGTAGAGTATCCTAGTGGCAGAGAAAGACTAGCCAATAAGAAGATTGGCCATGGCCATTTTATCAGTATGCATGTACTAAGTTGTGTATAGAACCAAGGTGAAATGTAAAATTCAGGGGCAGGAGGTAGAGGGGAAGAATAGAAGAAAGTGAGACTGAATGCCTTAATAGCCTAACTTTGTCCCAAATAGCAAAATGGGGCCCTCACTAATTTTTTTTAGCCTAGAGAAAAAGTAAAACCCTAGATCCAGTTTAGTTCTGCCTTTTGTGAAGTTTATTTTTTTAAGTTCCTAAGAAATCATAATTAAATAATTCAATCTCTTAATTGGACTCAGCCCAAAGCCAGAAGAAAGCCTAGGAGTTAGAACACCACAATTAAGTCAGATTTATCCAACCCACAAAAGAAATTAAAACTATTTGAACAGTATAAATATAACTTTAAATAATAAAATACACATTAGAACTAGTTTCTGCCCCACTGGGGCAAAAAGGAGACAATCTTTCACTATCTGGTACCTGTTCTCCCAAATGAAAAATCAACAACTTTCCCATAACTTATTCTGAACACTAAAAACAGAGACAGATGGAGCCATACTAAGAGCTCAGGCAGTAGACCCATAGGCTATTGCATCTCATTGCTCAGT
>JAJPUD010001211.1:150480-190292 GCA_023553655.1 Myrmecobius fasciatus | reverse complement strand
ACAAAGAAAAACAAATAACTATGTACAAACAAGGTATAAACAAGATAAATTGGAGCATTGCTAATCTTTCTGCTGGCTCAACCATCCACTAGCCCAACAGCTATTGCCACAATCAACTGCCCAGCACCGATGAGGACATCCTGTCATCATTTCAAAACACTGAATCTTTTTTAGCACTGTCATTATGTGACCAGATGAAGGCCATAAAGTTCTCATATGCCCAGCCATAATAAGGAAGGGTAATTCTGAGCATAGTCCATTGGATGACCCTTGTTATACAAATTCAAAAGGTCAGTCCCTGTTCTGAAGGAGTTTTCATTTGAAAGAGAGATGGAGGAGTATGATGATAAGGAAAAGGCAAAGTTACAAGTATGACAAGCATAATGATAAGGTAATTAAGTAAGAATTCACTACAAACCTCAGCCACTCCACAACACCATCTTCCTGCCCCATTGGCAGCAGTTGTCTCCCACTTTTTTCTTCATATGTTCTATCACTCATGCTTGTAACAGTAATGAAATCAATTCTACCAATGCTTATGGAAAAGGTACATCACTTGATTACCTACATCACCTATATTAACCTATATCAGATTGATTGCTATCTTGGGAAGGAGAGGATAAGGAAGTGAGGGAGAAAAAATGGAACACAAAATTTTATAGGGATGAATGTTGAAAACTATCTTTGCATGTATTTAAAGAAATGAAATACTATTGCAAAAAAAAAGGAAATTGCTGACTATTAGAGATGATCACATTAAGAAAGCAATAACAAGCATTCTTAGCAACCAGAAAAGGCTTCTATCAGATTCTCATAATCATAGAAACAAGAAGCAAATACCCAAAGCAACTATTCTGTTCATATTCCTTAGGTGAGGTCTAAGGGAAGAAATGGAAAGGGCACTACACTCATAATGTAAAGTAAAACTTCATGAATTTGTAGTTTTAGAGAGATTTAGCAGAAGGCAAGAATTAAATGACAGAAGGAAGAAAAAGCTGTCTTGATTAGAACTTAAAGAGATAGGGGAGAAAGAAAAATCAATTTAAAGGGAAGAAATAAAGGCACAGGGGTTGTGGTACTAAGATAGTGAATATGAGGTATGGGGCCTTTGTGGGAAGGTCATTGCATACTTCCTTCTCTCCACAGCCAACATCTCAGTGACCTCTCCAAAGGACAAAGTGAGTCATATTTCCTGCTTTTCCTCCCCTGTGACATTTCTCTTTTTATCCTCCATGTCCTCGTCTATTTTTTTATCTTCCAAGACTTCTCAGTGACATATGCTGAAGTCAAGCCCTAGTGATCCAACATAGAAAGATAAGATCATGGAAAAAAACCATGAAGATGTTACAGAAAATTATGAAAATGTCCTGCTTTCCTGACCTAGACTCTAGACTCTAGCCCCCTTGGATTTTTCAGGGATCTTCAATTTATATCCCTCATCTGATTTCCCCTCTGGTACTCTTTCTTCAGTTACTCTGAGGTGAAGCTGGTACATACTTTATTCAGTGAGCAGACTTAGAAGAGGCACCAGTGCTCTGGATAACATATACTCATAGGGAAATAGAAATAACTAAAGAATCAAATAAAGTCCATTTTCCCTAAAACCACCTCAAGAAAAGTAAGAAACTGTGTCAAATAAAACAAATCATCACCACAAAAAATGGGCCAAAAAGAATCTACATTAAAATGCTCTTGTTCTTTTTTTTTATATAAAGCTTTTTATTTACAAAACATATGAGTGACCTTTCAACATTGACCTTTGCAAAAACTTTTTTTTCCCAAGCTTTTCCCCTCCTTCCCCCCACCCCCCACCCCCAGATGACAGGTAATCTAATACATGCTAAATAGGATAAATTATATTACAAATACAATACATGTATACATATCTATACAGTTATCTTACTGCACAAGAAACATCAGATCTAGAAAAAGAAGAAAAAAACAACCTAAGAAGGAAAACAAAATGCATGGAAATATTCACAGAAAGCGTTAAAATGCTTTGTTGTGGTTCACTCTCAGTTCCCAGAGGCCTCTCTCTAGATGTATATGACTATCTTCATCACTGAACAATAGGAACTGGTTTGAATCACATCATTGTTGAAGAGAACCATGTCCATCAAAATTGATCATCGTATAGTCTTATTGCTGTGTATAATGTTCTCCTGGTTCTGCTGATTTCACTCAGCATCAGTTCATACAAGTCTCTCCAGGCCTCTCTGAAATCCTCCTGTTGGTCGTTTCTTACAGAACAATAATATTCCATAACATTCATATACCATAATTTATTCAGCCATTCTCCAATTGATGGGTATCTTTTCAATTTCCAGTTTCTTGCCACTACAAAAAGGGCTACCACAAACAAAATGCTCTTGTTCTTAAGTCAATTAGTCATACATGACTCTTCATGACTCCATTTGGGGTTGTCTTAGCAAAGTTTGTCATTTCCTTTTTCCAGTACATTTTACAGATGAAGCAAAAAGGGTTAAGTGACTTATCTGGGATAACACAGTTAATAAGTGTCTAAGACCAGATTCAAACTCAGAGCATCCTGACTTCAATCCTAGCACTCTATCCTCTTTACCACCTAGCTGCCCTTAATATACTCTACCTATTAAAAAATGAAGAAGTGAAAAAAGAAGAAAAAAACAGAAGCATGTTGCCTTTGTTAAAAATATAAAATTCATTTAGTTGAAATGAGAGATTGAAGTAGAATCTATTATACTTCAACTGAATATAAAAAAAGCTGGAGATGGCAATCAGAATCTCAAATAAGGCAACAGCCAAAATAGGAATGACTAGAAGAGGTAAACAGGTAAACAACATTATGCTCAAGGACACCACAAATAACAAGATAATATCAGTGATAAATTCATATGCATCATAAAATGTACCTAAATACTTAAAGGAAAAAATCAACTAAATTATTGGAAATACCAGAAAGAAAAACAGTAAGTGCTAACAACTTTAATGTGGTCCCTTCAGATGTAGATAAATACAACAGAAAAATAAATAAATCATGTCCAACAATGCACATCTTATTCTACACATTGAGTCCACCACCTCTCTACCAAGCAGTAGCTAGCATTCTTTGTCATCATTTTTTGGAATCATGGTTGATCATTGCGCTAATCAAAGTTCTTAAGTATTTCAAAGTTATTCATCCTCACAATGTTGTTATTATGTAATTTGTTCTGCTCTCCTCACTGTTTCAGTTCATAAAAGTATTCCAATTGCATCTAACATGTTCATTTTGTTATGTTTTATGAAACAATAATTCTCTGTTACATTTAGATACTCTTATTTGTTGTCATTCACTAATTGCTCATTCCCTTAATTTTCAGGTTTTTATCCCTACAAAAAGAGCTGCTTTAAATATTTTTGTATATTTGGTTTATTATTTTTTATTTCTTTGATATCTTTGGTATAGGACTAGCATGAGTGGGAAAGAGGATATTCATAGTTTACTGACTTGTTGGGGAGGGGGACATAGTTCTATATTACTTTCTGAAATGGTCTGGACCAATTGACATGTCCATGAACAAGAATAGAAATATTGTTATATTTTTAACACCAATAATGTATTTGTTTAAAAACATGTACTTGACCCATCATATGTCTTAGGAGTATTGTCTCTGGAGTCACAGGTATTAAGTATCAAAATGGAATTTGAATCCAGATCCTGTAGCTCCAGAGACAATACTCTATTATAATATACTCTGCCTCTAATGCAGATTACAAGCAGACACATCCAGGGTGAAGGTCAAGGAATACTTCCTAAGAAATAGAACTATCCAAAATCATAATTGACTAACTTGGGAGGTAATGTCTCTCCTTATAAAAGATCTTTAAGTGAAAAATTCAATTATCATTTATTAAGTATAATGTAGATAGGATTTTTTTTTTTTTTGGCTATGATTTGGACTTGATGACCTCTAGTATACCTGTCAAATCAGATATTCTGTGACTAAATGACTCCTTCCACTTAGACAACTGGGTGGCGCAGGTGATAGAGAGCTAGGTATGGAATTAGGAAGTCTTGAGTTCAAATGAAGCCACAGGCATTTACTAGCTATGTGACATCAGGCCAGTCATTCCACCTCTTTTTACTTCAATTTTCTCAACTACTACTGGAATAATAATATCATAGTTATTGTGAAGATTAAGTGAGATGATTTTTATAAAACACTTTAGAGTGCCTGTGTTTTGTGATATTTAAATATGTCCGGATTCGCTCCTATAAATGACGCTCTCAGACTCAAATGAAAATGAAAGTAAAATTTTAATTATAAAATGCACGGTATAGACAGTTTAGATTTACACAGACAACAAGACAAGACAATAATAACTAAAATTAAACCAATAATAATTGAGATAGATAGAGGAAGAGAATACATCACCAATTCAAGGGAACCTCAAAACTCAGGTGGCTGGGAGCCCCGTTTCAGCCTCAGCAGCTTGAATTGGGAAAAGATTTTCCAGGGCGAAGCGTCCTTCCCATGGGTGAGGCCCAACAGGTTGCTAGAAATGGGGGGCTTTTCTTTTCTTTTTAGACAAAGAAGGCTTCTTACTACCATATCTTTGTTTGGTCTGTTCCAGGCCCCATAGCCTTGACATATTTGCGTATGTTCAGGGTGGGAGCCACCCTCCTCTGAGCACAAGCAGTTCCAGGAGTGGTGAGTTCCTGGCCCCTCCTGTCAAGGGCATGTAGGGTTCATAGAATGATCAAATAAGTCTCAGGCCTGCTTTATTTGAGTGAACTTATTTTTAAATAAGATTTTTCCAATTCTTATTCAGCCTGCTGTACAGGAGACATTAAATAAATACTTAATTCTTTTCCTTCCACATTCTAGTCAAAGAAATTATATGCATAAATTGACAAAAGCAGTATGGGTAGTCAATATGGAGTATTAGAAAGCCAGCTGGATTTAAAATCAATGAACTGGAGTTCAAATTCCAACTCATATTTAGTTTTATTAAATTAAATTAATTAATTTAATTAATATAAATTAATTTCAATTTAATATCTTTATGGTCTTTGAAAAATCTCTCTCAGGCTCAATTTTTTCTTTTGTAAAATGAGTTGGTTGCACTAGATTATCCTGACACCAGATTATTTTGAAGATCCCTTCCAACTTTAAGTCCTATGGTTCTGTGAAATGACTCTGTCTTCTACATTTGAATCGCCCAAGAATTAGAGTCCATTTTCCTCTTGTGGAATGCCCTCCCCACTAATACCAGCCAGGTGATATCTCCTCATTTCTTGCATTTATCTCCTCAAAGTCTGCATCATTTAGGAATTATTTCCTTATTAAAACTCTTACTGCTTCTCAAAATTAACATATTAATCAATATGTGTTTATTGAGTGCCTACTCAATATATGTGAAGGAGGTGAGAGAGAGTCCACAAATCTGTTTGTGCTTAGGAAATCATGAATCTGTTTCTGCCCTCATTCATTTAATTATCTATTTTTAAAGATAGACTATACATAGGGGGTGTGGGAAACTCCTCCAACCACTTCTTACCATATAACATATAAATATATACATAGAGGCAAAGAAATATGTAATATGTATTATATTGCTTTGCCTCTCTGTATATATTCATTTTGTGAGTGTTATGGCTTCTTCATATGTTTGCTTATGTCTTTTCTTTCCCAAAGACCCTATAGAAATTTGAAACAAGGGATTAAAGCAATTGGGATGGAGAGTAATGACTGAAGCAGTGGCTTCCACTCAAGTTATTTTATTTTTCTCTTTTTCCATTTCCTCTTCATTTACTTAGTAAACATATTGTAAAGCATATTGTAGTTGAAAAAAAAAAACTAAAGAGAATCAGACTCAGTCCTTGGTAGTTTGTTAAAAGTAGATTAAAAAAGATGATCACTGGGTGCAATTGGGAAACCAGATTTTAATTTAGTATTTTGAAGACTTCTTAACATAAGTCAGATAAAGTCTAAACAAAGAGACAGGCCCTGATGAGAATATGAAGTTGAAATTTTGAAAATAGATTAAATCCTTGGTGGTGAATTCCAGTCATTCCTGCTATTGGAGAGGCTGAATTTGGGGGCTCTCCTAAATTTGGGAGTTCTAAGCTGAATTTGGCATTAGTAGGCTCAATCCCCAGAATTAGAAGGCCACAAGCATTCCTAAAGAGAACTGAATTACCCCAATTAGAAATAGAGCAGATCAAAAACTCTCATTCTAATAAAAATGGAATTAGATCCTTCTGTATCATTTGTACTTCCAGTCTGGATAATATATAGAGACTTTCTTTGAAAAACTGAACTAGATTAAATCTTAGAGTGTCTACTTACTAAGGGACTCTTTTGTGTTTAAAAGATATTGATTCTATGGGTGAATGATTTTTAGGGAATTGATACTTGCTACAGACAGGGTCTGAGAATTGACAGATCTTTGATGGGAAAAAAGCAACTTATTTCCACTATGTAGGGGAATAAATCATTTGCCTTCTTAAAATTATTGTACTTTAACTCTCTAGGCTTCAAGATTGTTATGGTACAATAAAGACATGGAATAACATCCAGTCAAGGATTTATTTAGCAATGCATGTGGCTGCAGAAAATTGTATCCAAGGCTCTAGGTCAGCTGAAGGATCCAAAGGCTCATAGCTTTTCGGCTTTTATACAATTTTTACATAGAATGAGAACATTTACATAATACAAAGAGGAACATGAATACATTAGGCAAGCTATGATTAGATTAGGTCATATGCTGATGTCTTAAGATGGAGAAGGTGGTTCACAGAAAATATCTGAAGGAAACAAAACTCAGTGCCATCAGAGGCAAAAATTATAGTCACAAAATGGAGGGTTATGGGGCAGCTAGGTGGTACAGTGGTTAGAGTACCAGCCCTGAAGTCAGGAGGACCTGAGTTCAAATTTGGTGTCAGACACTTAACATTCCCTAACTGTGTGACTCTGGGCAAGTCACTTAACCCCAATTGCCTCAGCAAAAAGCAAAAAAAAAAAAAAAAATTAAATTAAATTTTTAAAAATGGAGGGTTACTCATAAAATGAAGTCACTTTAATTTAACAATTACAATTCCTCCTTCAAACCTAAGGATCAAAAAGCTCACCAGTTACCTAGAAAAAAAGTTGATGTAGGCAGAGACATTGAAGCTGAGAGTAAACTAATTAAAATAGATGAATAAAGCAATCCATTATAGCTGTGTTTTTAAAGTCATTAAGCTCTTTGGCAGTATCCATGATCTTCAGGAGTCTAGCAAGCACCTTTTGTTAATTTCCCAAGTAACTATGTATGGTTCGGGGCAGGTATGTGGAGGTATTACTTTGATGACTTCCAGGTCAACTTGTGGAGATTCTCTAAGTAATCTTGCTAAAGCCTGCTAGTGGAAAATCTTGGCATAATTTAGTAAAATATATGAAATCTCAGATCAGCCTTCTAGTAATGCTCTCCTATTGTATCCACGGTCATCTCTAGTCATTCTGACTTATATCTGGCCACAGGACTAAGATGGCTCTGGAGGTAAGTGACCTTGCATAGCCCTCTCTCACTTAAATCCAATTCACTTGCATATCATGGCATCACCTCAGTAATGTCAAGATCCTCTTTGAGAACAAAGAACAAATAAAAGTTCATGTGGTTAAAAAAAAAAAAGCAAACCCAAGTTTAGATTTTATGTATCTATTCCTATTAACAGAGCTATAAGAATAATACCTAGTTAGGAATTCATTATTTACCTGGAACATCAGATAATTTTAGTTTTAACATAGCACTTGTTCTTTTTATCTCTCCCCAAATTTTGTATCTGATTTGATCAACCCATAAACAGGCTAAAAAAAGAATCTTGAAAAGATCCATGAGAATCTGACTTGATGTTGTGCCTCAGTTTCCCTCAGTTACTGTCTCAGTTTCCCTCAGTTACTGTCTCAGTTTCCTTCAGTTGCAGTATGTCTCCCTTAATTGCTCTGTCCCAGAATAGAATCCCCACTTCCTGACCTTCAGAAATAATTGGACTCACATTCCAAAGTAATCATAAAACCTCCAGATGGTCAGCCTCGACCTAACTCTTATCTAAACGACCCAGACTTACTCAGCTTCTCCAGCAGCCCCCACCCCCTAATCTGTAGTCTTCTTTGCCAAGGCATCCCTTACTCCCTACCTGTCAGAACTGAATTTATGGTTTCTTTGGACACCAGATGTGCTCAGCTGTTCCCATGAGTTCTTTGTTTCCCCTGGGCTAGGAAAATTATAAAACTAGTGTTCTCCAGCAATGGAATGCTGTGTACTTTGTACTCAGTCGCCTGACATTGCTGTGTGTCAGTCTCCGGGGTGGACTACGTGTTTTGAGACACGAGTCCCACCAGTCCTGATCCATAGCTATGGATTCTGAACTCTCAATTAACATCAATAAAGCATTACCTAATTTCCATGTGTGATACTGCCTCAGTTTCTCCCTGAGCATTACATTGAAAAAAATAAGTTCTTCTATCCCTTAATATTATCAGACTTAAAAATTGGAAAATGATTTCAATTTCCTTACAACTATTAGCATAATTTTTATGTAAAATCTGTAATCTAAATTTGAGAACTTATTACTGAAATTTACTCAAGGCTTGTATATCCCAGTAGAAACATTTATATGCCAATCATATATATCCTAGTTCTTAGACTTTTAACAGTCTAATCTTGTTGCTTTCTTAAAGTTTAAATTAAGTTAAACTCCATTAAGTTTAAAAAAAAAACATTATATCCTTAACCTATCCTTTTCTTTTGAGAATGCATATTATCCTCACATCATCCTAAAAAAATGACATACTTCAAGGAACTAATAATATACATGAATATATAACTGTTATCAAGAGGATGGCAAACCTAATTAGTCATTTACTTAGATTCTTAGGAAATGATGTGGAACACAAAATCAAATTAAAATAGTAAGATCTTTCATACTTGAATCCTATTATAGAATTCAGAGATGTCATAATATCAATCTATTAATTAAGAAATTTAGAATTTTAATGAAAAAACTTTCATTATATATACAGTATACATATGCATACTATATATATATAACATATATATATATAGCATTGTATAATATGAACATATTTTATCTTTTAATACCATAATAATTCATGCCTTTTTTCCCCTGGTATAAAAGAAGGACCAAAAAATTTTATGTGAATTTTACAGTTTGGGATTAGAGGCAGGGGAGAGGGAGGAAATACCACACTCTTAAGTCTCCCTAAGTTATAAATATATAGTGCTTTTGGTTCTTTTGAAATCACTCAGTGAGTCAAAATAATTCCTTTATGTTCTAACCAACACTTCCCAGATACTTTAAGAGGGTGGCTACCCTCTTAAACCTCTACACATTTCATCTTTCCCCCAGGTACCCACCATTATCTGCAGTTTTTTCCCCCCACAAGATTCTAAGGATTGAAGACACACTCTTCTAATGACCTTCCTAAAATAGAATGTTAGAATACTACTCAAATAATTTCATGCTGCATATTTTTTAAAAAAATCAAATTTTGGAAATGAAATTCACGTAGAGAAATTACATTTCATAACAAATTTAGTCTCCAATTAATTAGTTTATAATGCCATGAATTTCTGCAGACCTGGTGTGGGGGAGTTAGTGCAGATTACCTTTCCTTCTGTTTTCATCTCTCTGACCTGTCTGGAGTTAGAAGTGCAGAGAAAGAAAGAAAGAGAGACAGAGATAGAGAGAGACAAGAGGCAGAAACAAGGTCAGAAACACTGAGACAAGAAAAAGGTCTGCAGAAAAAGTTTTTACTCTTTACTCTCCTTTTTTCTTTAACTGACAGGCCACAAGAAGAAGTTAGTTTGATTAACCCAGCCACAAAACACAGGCAATACAAGAAAGATACATGGAAGTACTTATTGGTAAATTTTTCTCCTGTTTATCTCCTCCTGAAAATTAAATTTTAAAAATTCACCAGTCACAATTTTTGAAAAGCATCTTTGTGGTAATTGAGAATCCGTTCGTCAGGCCAAATATGGATTCTAATATACCTTGGTCCAATATTTACATAACTTAAGAGCTCTATTTTTTACCAACTTCTTTTGAACAGGAAGCTTCCCCTGGTCTCAGGCTAATAAGAACTTCTATAAGGTATCCCTTGGCTTATTATAGCATCCTCAGGGGTCACTCATCTCTAAGATGAAAGGCATTTGCATGTTTCAGGAGGAAGTGAAGGTCTAAAGAAAGTTGATCCTTCACCAAGGAAGTCTCTCAGTAGAAATCTTACTGGAGTATAATAAAGATCCAGGTATTACATGGAGACTCACAGTTTCAGTCCCTTTGTGGTAACCAAAACAGTTACAGTGGAATAAAGACACAGAGCATTATTCAGACAATGATTTATTTAGCAATGCATATAGTTGCAGAAACAATTTAAATCCAATGCTCTTGATCAGCTCACAGATTTAGAAAGTCATGGATCTTTGGTTTTCATATGATTACTTGTACTATAGTACAAGGGGGAACAGGAATGCATCAGTCAAGTAGCAGTAAATCAGGATGTGTGCTAATGTCTCTGGAAAGGTTTCACAGAAAACATTTGAGGCATACAAAACTCAGACAACATTGTTAAGAGGTGAAATTTGCAATTTCAAAATAGGGGCATTTTGTCTTACTTTTATGGAAATTCTCAGTTGAAACTAGAAAGAAGTTCCAATTTTTGATTCCTCAGAAAAGCATTCCAAGGAATGATTAACATTAACCTCAGGACCAGTGGAATGCTGCCAAGCAATGGTCATGAATGATCAGCAGGGAACAAGGACTAGAAAAAATTAGTGTGCTGTGCCTCACATCCAGTTGAACTACTAGAACTATAGACTGCATAACTCAAAAGAAGATCTGGAAACAGATTCAATATGAGCCATAAAATGACACAGGAAACCTTAGACATATGAGTGGCCATTCAATTCACATGTCCTGGCTGGGCATATTCCTTTTGCACCTATTTTCTATATGCATGTACTCTTTCCATGGATGGTATGTGTATTTGTGGGAGAGTGTCCCAGATTTTTAGGAGAAATGTTTTACTTCCTTTCTTCCTATTCTATTTAATTAAATGCCTTTGCTTTGAATTAATTATACCTTCTGACTAGTTCAAAAACATTTTCTTCTTTCCTAAGCCTCCTATACCACTCATTCTGTAATCTTCACAGCTGATGACTTTGTCTCAAACTCTGGTATGATTAAAATTTAAACTGCACTCAGTTCCAGATAAAATTAGCTGTTGAAATGTTCCAGAAAATTTGCTGTGATCTTTATAATTCCATCTTCTTTAATTTTTAAATACTCTCCCTTTTCTAGTATTTCATGCTAACTGGCCCCTTCTATAACTGCTTCAATGGAGGATCCTTTGTCTGAAAATCCTTTGCCAATCCAAACTCTCAGCAGTTCTGTCCCTTTCACTGCATAACTTCTTTATAGTTTAATATCTCATTAGCATTAATAAGTTATTACCTCAATTAGATGGCCTTTGCTTTCTGTGACTACATCAACTGGAGGAGGAGGAATGGAAATCAATTATTCAAAAACCAACTAACTACCAGAACCATCCCATACACATACATATGTATTAAAGACTTACTTATTGGATAAACACTGAAAATTTGTTACCTGAAACATGTTTTTTTTAGTACACAAATCCTGTAACCTCTATACCTAAAAGTTGACATTTAATAAAGATGATAATGACCAGAATTTACATAGCATGTTAATGTTTGCAAAGCACTTTACATATTTACATATCTTCACAATTTAAGGATGTATTATTGTCCCCATTTCACAGATAAGAAAATTGAGGGAAGTAGAAGTTAAGTGACTTGACCAGTTTAATAATTATGAATCCAGAGCCTAACATCTTCCCAAGGAATGGATAAAATTAGAATCCAGAATCTGTAAAACTGAGCACCAGGCTTTAGAAACATAAAAGATCTTCTGAGGCATAGAATCCTGGTGAACCATTCTAAAATCTAAACTCTAGAAATCACATATGATCAGATCTGAAATGAACTTCTGAGTCTAAAATTCTAATTTTACAGTGAGTAAATTGATACCCAGAGAGATAAAAATATCAAGGTATCATGGGTGGCTATGAACAAAACCAGTACTAGAACCCTGATCACCTAACCCAGCATTCAGTACATTATATAGTAACTGTCATTGAAAGTACCTTTGTGTAGGAAACCACATAAAAGGTATATACTCAGTCATTGCCCACTTGTCAACCCAATAACTAATTTCTGAGCATGGAAGAGACTCTAATTTACTCTAATGTAATGTACACAAAAGAGTTCTAATGTACTATTCCTTTAAAATATCCCTTGGTATGAAGCATTCAGCATTTATGTGCTGAAAGACGCATAAAGAAAAAGATTGAACGACTAATAAAAAAAAAGTAAGATTATTCCTATATTTACCAAATAACATTTTGATTCCTAAGAGAAATGGGAAAAGAATTTGATTTTAATAAAAGCTGGTTTTTAAAAATTGTATAAAAACAAAATTTTCAGATAGATCGAAGTAGTTTAAGAAAGAAAATAAAATATAGAATGAATTTTTAAAAGTTCAAATGATTTTGTGAATGATATAGGCATCTCATTTGTATACAATTTAGTGCTTTAAATGGGTAAAGAATTTAATTTGTTGATAATGAAAAAAAAAGAAAAAAGTATGGTTCATGATCACAAAAGGGTTAAAAAAGATTTAAGGACTGTGCTGAAGAAGATAAATGATGGACTGCATAATAGTTCTTCAGCTCATTTACAGGCAGCACCATAATTGATAAAGTGCCAAGTCTGAATGAAGTCAAGAAGATTCATCTTCATTAGTTTAAATCTAGCCTCAGACACTTTGTAGCTATGTGACCGTGGATATGTAACTTAACCCTGGTTGCCTCAGTATCTTTATCTGTAAAATGATCTGAAGAAGAAACCGACAAACCATTCCAGTATCTTTGCCAAGAAAACCCCAAATGAGGTCATGAATAGGCTCAACAATTCCATTACTTGCAATCTAGATATGACATGGTGAAAAAAATTTGAAATAAATGAGCTTACCTAGAAAAATGAATAGGTGTTCACACACTCAATGAAAAAAGTAATACTGCAGGAGTTCACTTGAAAGGTCACACCTCATGATAAGCCATTGTCTTTGGAGAGGACATATAGGAGGACGAAACATGGGTCCCTTTTCATATCTTTGTTTTTCCTTCTTATTCTAAGCATTTTTTCTACCTATACATAAAACACATTTTAAGCCCTTTATTCCTTGACTTTCAAAGCTCCCATTTCCTTCAAGAAGTGTTCTTGAATTGTGCAGAAAAAAAAGCTCATAGATTCCCCTGATTTGTTTGGTCATGAAGCTCCATTGTCCCTTTCCTATCTCCTCAACCCAAATGTGCATCTACTATGGAAATATACTATTTAAAAACTTTCATTTTACTTGTTTATATATTAGTTAATGGTTCCTTTTCCTTTAGCTTTAAACATATGTATTTAATAGTGTAATTTTCTGAGGCCATAAAATTCCAGGATTTGTATCTGGTTAAATTATTCTCCATATTAATGGCACAGCACAAAATAGAGTTCAGTAACTGAGGTGTTAGATGAGAAGGAGGAGGAAAAAGAGAAGAAAGATGAAGAGGAAAACTCAATGACTAAACATCAGAATGAAGGACCCATTAGACAGGGGCCCTCAAATGAGTGATCAAATCTTCATGGGGGTGATTATAAATGAGGAAAGAAACACTACATATCTCAAAGTAGTGGAGGGAGATGCCTCTTGAAAGATGCAAAGTGGATATAGTTGGATCAAAAAGGATCACAATCTGATATTTTCTCTGAAATCAGAGAGAGTAAATTGAGGTAATTTCTCCTGGGAAACTGAACCGGAAGAAATCAGTTTTTAGGGATATAGGAGATGAAGAAGATTAGGATCATCACAGACCCAGGGAGTGAAGGGAGAGTGGAATGTGTACTTGAGCTGTTCTATCAAAGAAAATGAATATCTTATGTTTTCTCAATATCTACAGGAAAGGAAATGTGGGTTAACAGTTGAGGGAAGTCCCTTTGACTTCCTTTTTTTCTAATTTCACAAAAATTTTTGCTCTCTTTTGAAGGGAAGTTTTGGAAGGTCTCTAAATCTGATCTTTGAATTGATATTTTCTACTGCGTAGATCTCCCATTCCAGTATCACTGGATCTACCCCTCATGCTGCTGTGTGTACTGCTATTGATTCTTGGTGAGTACAATAACTCAGAGGGGAATCTGGAGTGGGAACATAGAGAATCCTGGTTTTCAGAGAACAAATATTCTTTAGAATAAAAGATCCTATTCTGAAGAAGCTGGAATAAAGAGACACAAGGAGATGGGAAAGGTAATCTCTTCCACAAGACTACAGGACTGAGGCCAAACTGGAGAGAGGGAGAACAAAACAAATCTTGCATATTAGAAAACAATATGAAGATGAACAACCTTAATACTGCAGGAAAAAATCATTATGTCTCCAATATATCTGTTTTTAATTTCACAAAATCAGAAAATCATGTAGAAACAGAATTTTTTAATGGATGGATGCCAGTTTCTTTGCAAAGGAACCAATTCAATTAAAAAAAAAACAACTTTTTCCAAAGCAAGACGCTGGGGATGTAAAAGCAAAAATGAAAGAGATTATCTTCAATTTATTCAGTTAAATAAATTCAAAATACATTCAGAACAATAGAGATTTTCAAAACAGTGAGTCTGTTGACAGTTGAGCTAAGGAAAGACTTTCTGTAGAAGGCAAAACTTGAGCTGTGTCTTAACAAAAGAGAGAGGACCTCACCACAGATAGAGGGGTCCATTTGTGCCAAGGAAGTAAGGCAAGAGATATATAAATGGTGTAGCTTCTCCACAAATAATGTAATTTTGGTCTGCATTTCTGTCTTAGGACAATAACTACCGCATCAATTTAATTGAAATGGAAAGTATACCAAAGCTAGCAATAGGATATAAAATTATGGAGGCAAATTGGGGAGAGATTTAAATAACAGGAGAATTTTTTTCTATTTTATCCTAGAAGGAATAAAGAATGATTAAATATTTTCAAGTTGAAGAATGATATGGTCTCCTTTGAGTTTGAAGAAAATTAACTTGGTGCTACGGAATAGATGGATTGGGAAAGAGAGAAATTAAAAGAAGAGAAAATAATTAGGAAATTATGGCTTAAAGGAGTGTAATCATTCAGTCATTGAACAGATATTGTCTACTACGTGTCAAGCACTGGGCCAAGCATTGAAGTTACAAAGAAGGGCAACGGACAATCCCTTCTCTCACGGAGCTCACAGTCTCATGGGGAAGGCAACAATCAAGCAAGAGAGGCAAAAGATATAAGCCACTAGAAATAAATGGGATGCAGAACAGGCTTCCTGTAGGAGGAAGGAGTTTAGTTGGGACTTGAAGAAGGCCAGGAAAGCCAGGGGATGGTGAGGAAGAGGAAGAGAGCTCCAGGGATGGGGGACAGTGAGTGAAAGTTCCCAGAGGTGGGAGAGAGACTCTCTTGTACAAGAACAGCAAAGAGGCCAGGAGCACAGGATCACAGGGCCGGGAAGGAAAATCTGAGGGATCAAGGTATGAAGGATTGTGAATGAGTGAAGATTTTATTTTGGATCCTGGAAGGGATTGAGAGCCATGGGAGTTCATTGATTTGGGATATGATATTGTCAGATCTGTGCTTTAGGAAAATTGTTCTGGCAGCTGACCAGAGGATGGATTGGAGTGGGAAGAAGATTGTGGCTTGGAGCCCAAGGAGCAGGTTATTGCAATAATCCAAGTGAGAAGTAATAAGGACCTGTACCACAGGGGTGGCAGTGTCAGGAGAAAGGGCTGTAAATAAGAGATGTTAAGAAGGTAAAACCAACTGCTATTGGCAACAGATTAAATATAAGCAGTCAGAGATGAGAATGACTCCTAGATTGCAAGCCTAGGTGAGGATAGAAAATATCCTCAAAAGTAATAGAAAAGTTAGGATGAGGAAAGTGATTGGGTGGAAAGATAATGAGCTCAATTTTGGACAGGTTGAATTTGAGGTGTACATGGAACAATCACTCTGAGATATTTAATAGGCAAGTGGATATGCAAGACATGAGGTCAGGACAGATCTTAGGGCTGGATAATGATATTTTAAAGTCATCTTCACAAAGAAGACAGTTGAATACATGAGAATTCATAAATCTACAAAGCAAAAAATGGAGAGAGAGAAAAAAAGAAAGCCAAGGATAAAATTCTGTGCGACACTCATGGGTAATAAAGTACAACCTGAATGAAGGAGACTGAAGAATATTCTAATAGATAAGAGAGTCCATATAATAGAAAAAGAACCAGGAGAGGATGGTGTCACAAAAACTTACACAGAAGTGAATGTCAAAGAGAAAGAGGGTGAGTGACCATGTAAATGGCTACAGAGAAGTCAAGAAGTATGAGGATTGAGAAAAGGCCATTGAATTTAGCAATTAAGAGATCATTACTGACTTTGAAGAGAACCAGTTCATTGAAACATAAAATCTGAAGCAAGACCATAGTTAAGAAGAAAAAAGAAAGTGAACACAGCAAAGGAAGGGATCTTTTTCAAGTAATTTAATCATGAAAAGGAGGAGATATATAGGACTAGATCTAGTTGAGATGGACAAATCAGTTGAAAGCTTTTTGAAGAGGGAGGAGAGATAGGTAAGTCTGAAAGGAATAAAGAAGCAACCAATAAGGGAGAGGTCAAAGATTAGTGACAGTCAAGATGACAGAGCTTGTTAGAGAAAATGGGAATGAGTGGGATCACCCATGGAAGTAGAGGTGTTTACTTTGGCAAGGAGAAGAGCCACCTTGTTATGTAGAACAGATGAAAGAGGAAACTGTGACAGAAAGCATCTGAGTAGTTTCATATGAGGAAGAGAGAAGAGGAAATTATCAGGGAAAACCTCAACTTTTCAATATGAAGAAAAGTTCTCAGAGAGATGAGAAGGAAGGGTAACAAGTTCAAAGACAGATGAAAATGTTTGAAAAGGCTCTTATTATGAATCAGACTGTGGAAAAATCAGGGAGTTGACCATTACCAAATAGTTTTGTTTTTACTTCTTTATAATATCATTTGAGATCTGGAAGTAGTATTCCTCCATCATGCTTACTTCTATTCATTATTTTCCTTGAGAGAGTAGATCTTTGGTTCCTCTGAATGAATTGTATTATTATTTTGTCTATAGAATATTCCTTTGGTAGTTTAACTTGGATAGCAATACATTTGTACATTCATGTTGGCAGTATCACAATTTTTATGATATTGGCACTGCCCATCCAGGAGCACAAAATGTACCTCCAGTTAAGTTGTATTCTTTATTTCTTTAAAGAATATTTTTCCATTATATAAATATAGATCCTGAATGTGGCTTGGCAGATTAACTAACAGATATTTGGGGTTTTTAAATTAAAATTCTGAATTAAAATATCAAAAAAGAAAATTTCCATATGTATAGCAGAAAACAACAGATTATTCTATATGAAATGATGAATCTCCCTTTCATAATGCTTGTTTTTTTAAAGCATATAATAAATTTCACATATCACTTTTAAAAACTGCTTTGTTTATCTGCACTTCCTTCTGGATTTCCTTTTCTTTGCTTTGAATATGAAAAATATTTCAGAGACCCTTTTGTTTTCTGTCATCATTATGTCCAATCCCATCTGCCCACCCATATTCTCACTTAAATTGGAAAGAAATAAAGAAAAAAACTTATAATAAATAAACATAAGCAAGCAAAATGAATCCACATAGTGGACATGTCCAGAAATGTATTTCTCTCTTTGCACATTTTATCTGATATCTCTGCCAGGAAGTATATAGCATATTTCACCATTTTCTTTGGAAATATGATTGGTTATTCCATTGATTAGAGTTCATATGTCTTTCAAAGTTTTTTCTTCACAATATTTCTATATTTGTATAAATTGCACCCTGCTTTTGCTCACTCCACTTTGTTTTAGTTCATGTTATTATTGTTCTTGCACACTAACATACAAATACATGCTTATGTAAACACATATACACACATGTACATAAATACACTCTTCCAGTCTTCATTTTCACCCCAGCTATATCCCACTTTCTCTTCAATCCAGGGACTTTGACCTTCCTGCTCTCCTTGAAACAAGAAACTTCATCTCCCAAACATAGGTATTTTTCCTAGCCATCTCCCATGTGTCATATGCTCTTCTTCCTCATCTGTGCCTCCTAAGATTCCTCCCTTTTCTGGCTTCCTGATTACCTAAAATCTTTTTTTCTACCAGAATCTACCCTAATCCTTCTTAATTCAAGTGGCTACCCTATTGTTTATTTCCCATAACTTTTGTCTTTCTATACCTTTTATTTCCTATATATTTTGCCTGTCAGTCCACAATTATGTGTCTGTTGTCTTTTCCATTAGATCGTGAGCTCCTTGTGGTCAAGAAGCATCCTTTTCTTTTTATTTTCAGTCCCTGCATTCTGCACAGTGCCTAACCCATAGCAAGTTTCCAATAAAATTTTAATGACTGGTTGAAAAAGGCATAAATTTTCTACATGTGAAATGTGTGAAAAATGATATATGTATTCCCTCAGAATTCTCTCATCATCATAAAAGGCTTTTAATTAGACAGAGGCCATGGAGGTGATTCTATTATTTTTGGAGGATCCTAAAAGAAGAATGGAAAGGCAAAGGAAGAGAAATATACTGGGAAGGGGAAAAGAAAAAGAATAGGGAAAATCATTTCACATAAATATAATTTGAAAATAGATATTTATGGAGCAGCTAGGTGACGCAGTGGATTGAGCACTAGCCCTGAAGTCAGGAGGACCTGAGTTCAAATGTGGTCTCAGACACTTAACATTCCCTAGCTGTGTGACCCTAGGCAAGTCACTTAACCCCAATTGCCTCAGCAAAAAGAAAGGAAAAAAAAAAGATATTTATTTAACAAAGAGGATGGGGAATGCAATATTTGAGCCTCATTTTCAGCTATACTGGTCAAAGGAAGGAAGAATTTTCCTATACACAGAGATCTGAGTATAGTAATACATTTTATATGACAGGGAAGCATGAAAGAAAAGGGTTATAGAATAAGGAAGAATAAGAGACAAGATAAATTGAGGGAGAAATTAGTCAGAAGCAAAATAAATTCTTTTTTTTTTTTGTTTGCTTGTTTTTTGCTGAGGCAATTGAAGTTAAGTGACTTGCCCAAGGTCACACAGCTAGGAACTGTTAAGTGTCTGAGGTCAGATTTGAACTCAGGTCTTCCTGACTTCAGGACTGGTGCTCTATCCACTGCGCCACCTAGCAGCCCTGCAAAATAAATTTTTAAAGATGAGCAGAAAATAAAGAGAAAAAATATAAGAGGATACGAAGGAGGGAAATCTGCAATTAACAATTGTAACTATGAATGTGAATGGTATGAAATCATCCATAAAGCAGAAGAGGATAGCAGAATGAATTAGGAAAAAATCTAACAATATTTTATTTACAAGAAATACATTTGCAACAGAAAGGCACAGAGAGTTAAAATAAATGGTTATAGTAGATTCTTATATTTTATCTGAAGTAAAAAAAAAAAAAAGTCAAGAGCAGCAAACCTGACCCCAGATGAATTAACAATAAATATAGAATTAATTAAAAACAAATAAATAAGAAAACCATATTTTGCCTAAAGTTATCACACAATGACTCAATACCAGTGCCAGTGCATCAAATAGCATAGTATCTAAATTCTTAAAGAAAAAGTTAAATAAGTTACAGAGGAAAATAAAAAACAGAAAAAAAATAAAGAAAAATAGTGAAATCTTAATTTGCTCCTTTCAGACTTAGATAAATTTAACCTCTGAAATACATAAATTTTAAAGTTTATGCACAAATAAAACAAATGTTGCCAAAATTTGAAGATAAGAAAATTGTTGAAAATATTTGTAGTAAATTTCTCTAATAAAAACTTCATGATATATAGAGAACTATTTAAATTTTCAAGGAAAAAAATTGCCCAGTAGATAAATGGTCAAAGAATACAAATAGGCAGTTTTCAGAAACCAAAAATAGAAAGAAAAAAATTCAAAGTTATTAATAGATATATTATATGGAGATATATTAAAAATTGCTCTTAATAAATAATAACTAAGAGAAATTCAAATTAAAACAAGAGTTTTATACCCATCAGATTGGAAATGTTGAACAAAAAAGTAGAAAAAAAGATAGACTATGGGAAAATAAAGACATTAATGCCTTATAGGTAGAATTACAAATGGTCTGGACACTTTGAAAAGCAATTTGGAATTATGTTCAAAAAGCCATTAAGTGGTGCATACTTTTGGACTCAACTATAATGTTACTAGTTCTATTCCCAAAACAGATCAAATAAAGAAAAAGAGTAACCTTGTCAACAAAAATATTTTTAGCCGTCTATCCTTTTTTGTATAGACAAAGAATTGGAAGCTAAGGAAGCATCCACAAATCAGAGAAAGGCTAATTAAGTTATGATGTGTGAATATTATGGCATTCTACTTCACTTGAAAGAATTTGTGAAAGAAGTGGTTTCAAAGAAACCTGGGAAGACATATCTGAACTGATGTGAATTTAATTAAGCAGGGCCATGAGAATAAATTACAATATTACTAACATTGTAAAGACAGGCAATTTTGAAGGACATAGAAACTCCAGTCAACATAATAACCAATCACAATTCCAGAGAATTCAAAATGAAACATTATAACCACAACTAGACAAAAAAGTTATGGGTTCACAGAATATTTTGAAGGGGATGTATGTCTGTGGAGGGTGGATAAAAACTCTTTTATTTTTATTCTAGGTTTGTTGATTTCTAATTTTTGACTTAGTCAATTTACAAATGGACTTTTTCTTTTTTTTATAAAAACATATTCTTTGTATTAAATTTTCCCCTAAAGATTGCTTTAGGTATATCTCAAGCTTTTTAACTTATTTTCTCATTTTTATCATTTTTACATACTTACTGTTTTAATCATTTTTAATTGACTTCCATTCAGAATGTTATTTTAATGTCTCCATTTAGGTCTTCATCTTTTGCTTATCCCCCTATATCAATTACTGTTTTATCCCATCCTGGCCCATAAAAGCAGTATTTAGTATTTCTGCTTTTTTATACCAATCTATATTTATTTCCTGGCACAAGGTCTATTTTCATAAAGGCAACAAACAATATTTAGATTTAAAAGACGTCATAAGTTTTTCAGCTCCAAATATTTCAACCATTTCTTCAGCTTTCTGTATTCCCTATTCTTTATCTTTTGGTTTGATTTGGTCATCTCTCAGAAAGAAATATGAAAATCTCTTATGAGATAGTTTTGATGCACATGTCTTTTGAGAATTCAGTTAATTGTCCATTTTTTTATTTAGATGCTATGCCATTTGATGCATATATGTTTAGTATTTATACTAAATTTTATATTAATCTATTGATTCATTGCCTATGGTTCCTTGAATCATAATATAATTGCATTACTTTTCTTTATTGATATTGTGAATTCCATTTTTGCTAGACACCACAGTTTAGGGAAATTGATAATTTGGAGAATGCTCAGAGAACAAGCAGAATCCCAAAAAGATTCATATCATATGAAGATCAATTAGAGGAAATAAAGATGTTTTACCTGAAGAACAAAAAACTCATGGGAATAGCTGTGTTCAAATACCTGAAATAATATCATTTGAAAGAGAGATTAGACTATTCTCTTTAGTCTCAGAAAATAGATAAGAGCAATATAGATGCAAATTGCAAAGAAACAACTTTAGCCATAACATCAGGAAAATTGTCATATTAATTTGAACTGAGAGTGGACTGATCTGATTCAAAGGTAAATGGGTTTCCTGTCATTGTAAGTGACTTTTTTTTAGTGAGGCAATTAGGATCAAGTGAAATTCCCAAGACACATAGCTAATAAATGTCAATTGTCTGAGGCCAGATTTAGCCACTTTTGAACTCAGGTTCTTCTGATGCCAGGGCTACTGCTCCATTCACTGCACTACCTGGTTGCCCCACATTGAGAGTTTATTAGGCAAATACTAGATGACTCCATGTCAGATATTTATAAGGAAAGGACTAGAATACAGAAATGTGGCAATTAAGTGAGACAAGCAAGAATTCGGATGTGATTTCATTTTATGACAGCAGGGCTTTGGGTATATGTGCTTCTTCTGCTGGCACTGAGGTAGGTCCATCTGACCTTGACAAGATAAAACCAGACAAAAACTGCTTCCCATAGTCACTTAGTTCTCTGTCAGCTAAGTGTTGCATGTCATGTCATATAATGTTTTTAAGAGCCAAATGTGTCTTGTGTTTTTGTTTTTAATTTTGTGATTTTTAAGAATAGGTATTACTCCAAGAAAGCACACAGAAGTTGTAGTTCATGAAAAGCACACTCTATTTACCATTAGAATTATTGCAGTGGCTGTTGATTTACAGAAGGCAAATATTGCTTTTTTTTTAAATCTTATTTTATTTGCAAAACATATGTATGGGTAATTCTTCAACATTAACCCTTACATAGCTTTCTGTTACAGATTTTTCCCCCCAGCTCCCCACCCCTCCCCTAGATGGCAGGATATCCACTACACGTTAATTATGTTAAAATACTTGGCAAATCAAATATATGTATACATATTTCCAAACTTATCATTGTTGTGCAAGAAAAATCATATCTACATAAAAGACATATCAGATAAAGGAAACACAATGTAAGCAAACATCAATCAAGAGTATGAGAATGTTATGTTGTGGTCCACATTTCACATCCCTCTCTCTGGGTGTATATGGCTTTCTTCACTGAACAATTGGAAGTGGTTTGAAACATTTCGTTGTTGAAAGGAGCCATGTCCATCAGAATTGATCGTCATATAGTATTGTTGTTGCCATGTATAATGATCTCCTGGTTCTGCTCATTTCACTCAGCATCAGTTCATGCAAGTCTCTCCAGGCCTCTCTGAAATCGTCCTGCTGGTCATTTCATATAGAACAATAATATCCCATAACATTCATATACCATAATTTATTCAGCCATTCTCCAACTGAAGGGCATCCATTCAGTTTCCAGTTTCTAGCCACTACAAAAAGGGCTGCCACATTCTTGCACATGTGGGGCCCTTTCAGAAGGCAAATATTTCAAAGATAACTCAAGCCTACACTGAGTCAGGATTAGTCACACCAAAGAAAAATGAAGTAAAAAATATTGATGTAAAAAAGTCTAATTAATCCCTGGAAAACAGGCAAAGACCTTCAGAGGGACCTGATTGCTAAACAGACTGTTGATGAATTTTCTTCTAGAAACTAGAAGAATAACAAAAATCTGGGTGGGGAGGGAGGTGAGCATGGAAATAGTTATAAACCTTTCATTGTTGTGGGGAAATACAAAACTTCTCATGTGCAACAAAATACAAAGACTAAAGTATTAAAAATATGGGGAAAAAATGCATTTTCCTTACAGAAGAGGCTCAATTTTTTTTGAAGGTTGAAGTGACAAATGAGCCCAAAATAATTAGTCTTTATCAGACTGTAAAACGTCCCCAGAAATGTTTTGGGGATTTAAAAATTTTTTTACTGAGCCTGAAGTTTTGAATGGTGGACTCTGAAGCAAATTAATGATAGAATGAAAAGCAAAATTGCTCTGGAATTACAAAAATTCCCAAATGGAAATGGAATATTGAAACATGCTACTTATCACATAATTTTAAGAGATTTATCCAAGAAAAAAAATCAAAATGCTTCAAAGGCCTAAGAACTTGCTTTAATTTAAACTTTGTTAAAAACCTAGACTTTTAAAAATACACTATTAATCAAAGTCTGTCTAATCCAATGTGGTCTGGTTTCATGATGAAGAACTGAAGAATCTATGTCAAAATTTTGTGAATTCAATGACAAATCATATAAAATAAGTGACAATTGGAAAAAGAAAAATATTTTTCATTAAATTTGTTAATTTTTAATTTGTTTTTATTATTTTTTAATTTGGTTTTTTTTTTTTTTTTTTTTTTTTTTTTTTTTTTGCTGAGGCAACTGGGGTTAAGTGACTTGTCCAGAGTCACACAGCTAGAAAGTGTTAAATGTCTGAGGTCAGATTCAAAACTCAGGTCTTCCTGACTTCAGGACTGGTGTTCTATCCACTATGCCATCTAGTTGCCCTTTTTGCATTAAATTTTTAAAGACATAACAAGTCATAAAAGTTTATTGTATAAGTCAACAAATTGAGTTATTTTAATTTAAACCAATAATTTGCAAATATTTATGGGTGGTTACTGAGTTCCCTTTCAGCTCATATTTCTATGATTTTATGATCTATGATTCTACAATCTCTTTCAAAGCAGGAGTTAGAAAGTAACTCTTGAATATAAAAATCATAAGAAACATTCTATTTCATCCTTTTTATTTTAAACAGAAGAAAATTGAGGACCACAGGGATTAAAATGACAGAAAATCAAGACTAGAACCCAGGCCTCTTTACCTTTAAGAGTTCCTTCTACTCCACACCATTGCCATTAGATCAGGACTCCTTCATGTATGGGGGAAAAAAATCATTTGTCTGCTTCTCTTCTATGATACTGTGCTGTTTGATTCCCTAATTTATTAGACTAAATAGTTCAAACTTTTAAGAAGATCTTTATATTGTAAGCTTATTATTATTGTAAGTTTAAGGAGATCATTATATTGAATTTTGCCTCTTTTCATATCCCCAACACTGAGCACAATGACTGACACATAGTAGGTGCTTAATGAATTTCTATTGAATTAATACATAACAGTTGGAATTTTGAGCTCCAAATATCTTTTTAATGTTTAAAGATGAGTAAATCAATCAATCAACAAAAGTTGATTAAAGCCTTATCATGTGCCAGGCACTGAGCTAGTCTGTACATTACAAATACAGAGGACAAAACAATTTTTACTTTCAAGGAACTTGCATGCTATCAGTGGAATCAAAGTACACAGATCTAGATAGAGATAGAATAAATAGGTTTTTTAAATTTATTTACTTATTTATTTTTGCTGGGGTTAAGTGACTTTGCCCAGGGTCACATAGCTAGGATGTGTTAAGTGTCTAAGGCCAAATTCAAACTCAGATTCTCCTGACTTCAGGGCTGGTGCTCAACCCACTGTGCCACCTAGCAGCCCCTAAATATAAATTTTTAAAAATCAAAATAATTTAGGAGGCAGAGTACTTAAGGTGAATCCTTGGGAAGAGAAGGATTTTTATGGTAGATATGGAAAGGACACACATTGTAAGCATGGGAGACAGTACAAAGGAGAGAGTTCAGAGATGAAGTGTCATGGGGAAAGAACAGACATGCCAGTTATCAGGTGCATGAAGATCATGAAACAGACCAACATAGGGACAGAGAAGGCTGGGGCCAGGCTGTGAAGGGCTTTTTAGATGGATCATGTTAGAATATATTATCCACATCCAGAGAAAAAATGGATGGAGTCAGAAGCAGACCAGAGTATTCTGTTTTCATCTTCTTTATTTTTTTTCATAATTTCTTCTCATGATCTGATTCTTCTTTTACATCATAACCAATATGAAAATGTGTTACTGATTGCACATATATAACCTATATCAAATTCCTTACTGCCTCAAGGAGGAGGGAGGTGAGGAAGGGAAGGAGAGAATTTGGAACTCAAAATTACTTTTAAATGAATATTAGTCTTTCAAGTAATTGGGAAAAATATTATTTTAAAAAAATTATGATCTAGGAAATTTCTTTTAGGCCTAGTGTAGGGAAGAGATTAAAGTTGATAATATTACTGAGGGATTTGAAGAATTTTTGAGAAGTTAGAAAAGCTGAAAAGTTTGAGAATTTCTACTCCATTAATCTTCTTGCTCTTTTCTCTTCCCCAGATTTGCTCAGCAGACAAGCTGGTGAGTCATCTTTTTCTTGGCTCGTCAAGGTCTCTAGATAATGCTGTCTCCATCAGGACCACAGGATGACCACAGAGGCTTCTTTGAGCTGCCCTGACTGCTCTGTACTTCTTGGTTGAGGTCCACAGTGCCCCAGCTCTCTATTGTCCCTAACTGGCTGTGGGCTTCAGGCTCAGGCTACTCTCTCTCCCTTCAGGGATTCTGCTCAGAATTCTTCTCTTCCCAGACATGAACACTAATATAATTATCTGTTATATTGAGGATTTGGGGGTTGACCCTGGGGCATCCTGATGCAAACAGGACCATCCTAAACTGTTATATTTTAGAGCAGGAAAAGATCTTGCAGATGATCTAAATTAATCTCAGTTTACAGAAAAGGAAACTGAAGCTTAATTAGGTGAAATCATGTGTCCAAGACACAGTTTCAAACTAGAATTCAAGTTTAGACCCTCTAATTATGGTGCAGGGGAAGAGTATTAGTTTTGGAATCAAAAGACTTTGTTTCAAATCTAGGTCCTGAAATTATTTACAATGTGACCTTAAACAATCACTTCATCTCCTTACCAAATTTTCTCATCTGCAAAATGGTGATAATGACAATCCCAACACCTGTTTCATCTGTGTGGAGGATGAAATGTGATAACATGTACCAATAGCATTGGACACATTCAAGGGGGGAAAAAACTACATCTTGAGTGTCTACTTCAATTGGACATCAGTTTCTAAGGAGGCTTCAGAACCAACCCAGTCTCCTGGGTACCTAGCCTGTCATTAAAACAATATTAGTCCTGATCTCCTGGGTTCATTTGGACATATTTGATTACCTTCTCTCCAAACAAATCTTCATTTGAAATCTAATTTCTCCTGTAGATTTGGCCTGGAATCAGAAGGAAGTTTAGCATTTTAGGAGGCCGACGCTTTTCTCTGATTTTTTCTAAATTTTTAGTTGGTAAGTGCATGAGCTGGAGACCTCAAACTGGAACTCCAAGCTTCAGGCTCCATCCCAGGGTAATGTGGGGCCAGGACTTCTCTGCTGCTCTCCTACCTTTCCTATCCTTCAGGAATTGTGTACAAGCACCTTCATCTCATGCCCTTCTTTTTCTCTCACCCAGCTATTACAAAGAAAGCTGTGATACATCCCAACCCTCCGTGGACACCTATCTTCAAAGGGGAGATAGTGACTCTAACTTGCCATGGAGTCAACCCTTTTAAGCCAGAAAGGACGTGGTGGTACAAAAATCAACAGTTGCTACAAATTCCTTCTACAAACGTCATTCAGATTAGCCAGGCTGGAGAGTACAGATGTGAGACCCAGGACTCATCCCTCAGTGACCCTGTGAACCTGGTAGTTTCTTCTGGTGAGGACAGAGAGCCTTTAATTTGTATTTCATCAAGCCTCAGGACAGAGTTTCTAAAGTGCAGTCTCCCACATGGAGGGAAGCACTGGGGGCTCTAGAGTGCCGCATGATAATCCTGGGATAGCAGCAGAACTGGGGGTGCCTCCCCTACTCCCCTTCAGTCATTCAGAAAGCACTGAGATACCCAGAGATCCCCTGGCAACCAAGAGATTTCCTAGCAACTAGGGACTAACTCTGACTACTGGGTATAGTATAATAGAGGATGGGGCTCCCTTCACACAGCAGATATGTTGGGATTTATCTGAGAGGACATCATCTAGGAAAGCTCCTTATTCCAGGGAGAGGAAGCTGGTGAGACATCTGGGTCAAGTGGAAAGCACAAGGGGAACCTGGATCCCCCACTATACACCAGATAATCTCCAGATTGACACAAGTCTCTTTAGAGTCAGTTGGAAGGAAGACAGGGCAGAAAGATGGAAGTTGAGTCTCCAATGTATCCTGGGTTCTCTTACAGATCCACTGATCCTGCAGATCCCGTATTCTGTGTTTGAAGGAGACACATTGATCCTGAGATGCTGGGGAAAGAACACTGGGACAGTCAGTCAAATGGCCTATTATAAAGACGAAAGAAAATTGTTTGATCTCTTTACAGATTTTGATAAGTTCCTTTTCTTCCCACAAGTTGGCTTTAATGACAATGGCAAATATCATTGCACAAGAGATGTTAGTTCTGTATGGTCTTCTTGGAGAGAAATGTCAAAAAATGTAGAAATCAAAGTCCAAGGTAAGAATTTCAGTCCTGAGGTAGGGGAGAGGGAGGAAGGGGAAGGACTGCTCAGGCCAGGGATGAGTAGACATGTAATAGGAAGATGAACTCATACCTAGAGCAAAGAAGGGAAATGAGATGGAGTCATCTGTGGTGTCCCTTCATATGTTCAGCTGAGAACACAAGACATCACCCCAGGAGCTCTGACACTCACTGTCCTGGCTTACTTCCTCTCTCTAGAACTATTTGCACCCCCTGAGTTGAAAACCACAACCTACGAACCCACAGAAGGGACCCCAATGACCCTGAGCTGTGAGACTCAGCTCTCTCCACAAAGATTAGACACCAAGCTGCACTTCTTCTTCATCAGAGATGGCACGGTCATCACATCAGTTGGGAAGAAGTCCCAGGTGCTCCAGATCTCAGCCATCCAGCCAAAAGATTCAGGATCATACTGGTGTGAGGCAAAAGCAGTGACTCAGAATATTTTGAAACAGAGCAACTACGTGAATATCAGTGTGAAAAGTGAGTATCAGTGATGCAGGCCTAGGACAGGAGGAAGGGGTCCTGACTTCAATTTAGACCTTGGGATACTTTGTGATGTGCTTTTCCTCTTCCTTGGAAATGGAAGTAGTGCTGGAGACAACCAACTAGCTTTCCTGGGGATCTTCTCTTGCATTAAGACATCAATAGAGTTATGAATAAATAATTTGCTGGGAACAAACAACAGCAAATTTGTTCTAAGCAAGCAGTATAAATCCCATCCTGAGCAAGTACCCTCAAATCAATTTTTCACATTATTTTTTAAAATTTTGAATTTCAAATTCTCTCCCCTTTCATACTTCTTATCACCCATTGAAAGACAAGCAGTAAGATAGTATTCATAATTATATAAAATTATGTAACACATATTTCCATATGAGCCATGTTGCAGGGGAGAGGAAAGCAAGAAAAAATAAGAGTGAAAAAAGGTATGCTTCAAAATATATCAGAGTTCACCAGTTCTCTTTTTGGAGGTACATGGCATTTTTTTTTTATCACAAATCCTTTGCAATTATATAGATCCTTGTATTGATCAGAGCAACTAAGTCTTTCAGAGGTAATCATCATTACAGTTTTGATTGCTATACTTTATACAATATCTTCCTGGTTCTACTCACTGCCATTTGTATCACTTCATATGAGTCCTTCCAGTCTTTTCTGAACCCATCCCTCTTGTCATTTCTTATAACATAACAATATTCCATCATAACCATAAATCATGCCTTGTTTAGCCATTCCCCAAGTGATGGGTATTCCCTGAATTTCCAATTCTTTATCATCACAAAAATAGCTACTTACATACATATATTTATAATATTCACATATACACATGCATATACAATGTAATATATAATAGTTCTATAAATATATGCATAAACATATATACATATATATGCATATCACTGCATGTATATATAAATATATATGTGTGTATATGTATATATATGTATATACACATACATGTCCTTTCCCTTTTTCCTTTATATCTTTGAAATACAGTCCTAGTAGTCATATTGCTGAGTGTATGCACAATTTCACAGTCCTTTGGGCATCATTCCAAATTGTTCTCCAGAATGGTTAAACCACCAAAAGAACTTTGGTGTCCCCTCTAACATGTAATTTCCCTTTTCTATCATGATAGTCTGACAGTTGTTAGGCAGTACCTTTAGTGTGTATTTCCTTAATTCTTAGTGATTTAGAGCATTTTTGTGTGACTATCGAGTTTTTTTTAAATTTTTCTTCTAAAAACTGCCTACGCAAATCTTTTGATCATTTATCAAAGAGGAATTTTTTCTTATTATCTATAAATCTGGCACAGTCCTCCTCAAGTCAATTTTTAAAATTTGCAGTGCAACAATATTATTTAAAAATAAATGAGATAAGCTCATTAGAGGATGGGGGGAAAGAGAAATTCATTTCTACAGTGATCTCTATGCTGCTGAAGAAATGTTGTTAGGTTCCAAGCTAACCATATTAATTTTGGTGACTTGAAGCCCACCCTAGTTTTACCAGCCAAGTTAGAGCTGTGCTATCAAGACTAAAATGATAAATGAGTCCCAGAATTGCATGATTAGTTAATATTTTTACAACCCTATACCATTGTTCTTCAAGCCAATCTAGCCACTTCCAAAAAAGTATTTATGAATATTTGCTTCATGCCCAATACTATTCTCAGTGCTTAGGAAGTAGGGCACAATGGTAAGATGCAAAGATGCTTCAAGCATAGCTTCTGAATGCAAAGGACTAGCAATGAATTAGGAGATATAAGATATTTTCAGAAAACAATCACAGAACAGATTAATGGTGAACTGTGTTCATCTCACTCTAGAAGAGGAAGTGATAGAAGAGAGATAATTGTAGGCTAGAGGAATAAAAGAAAATTTTCTTCTTGAACTCCAAGGCAAATATGTTTGGAATACTTTGAATGATTCCACTTTAGGATAGAGCTGACATTTCTAAATAGCTTCTCTATCCCATATGACAAAAATGTCTTTCCAGTGAGACATTACTCAAATGTTTCAATTCCTCTCTAGGTCCTTCCTTAGAATGGCCCAAAGCCAGAGTTGTGGGCCAGAAGCTTATGGATGGATAATCAACACTATCTTAACCTGGGAAAAGATGACTCTTCCTCACCAATATATTCAAGATAATTCCTTATATTTATTTATAATATACAAGTGACCCATTTCTTCCTTACTATATGTTTCCCTAAGTTCTCATTGTACAGATATATAAGTCCAAAATAGGGGACAGTCAATGAGAGTGCCTGGAGTCAGGAGACAGAGTGTCTTGTTTGAGAAGTAGTAGGAGGACAGAATCATAGAATACATATTTGGGTATATAAGTCATAAGAAGACTAGAAAGATGGGGAAGAAGGGAACAGGGAGATATAGGTTATGAAAGGCTTTGAATGCCAGAGGATTTTCTATTTGAACCTGTATATTCTTGGAAACAAATGAAGTTTGTTGAATGGGGGTGAGGTGGGTCAAATAAAGGAGGAAAAGGAGTTAGACCCAAGCTTTAGGACTTTGACAGCTTACTGGAGGATGACCTAGAGTGGGGAGAGACTGTGGCTGGGAGACCAACCAATAGGCTCTTGCAATAATCCAGATGTGAAGTAATAGAGCTTGCAAGAGAGTGGTGATGATGTCAGAAGAGAGAAGGGAGTGTGTATGAGAGATGTTAAGAAAATAAAATTAGCAGACATTGGCAAAAAAAAATTCAAGGTGACGAGAGTGAGAAATTGAATATGACATTTTAAGCCTGGGTGACTGGGAGAGAGATAGACCCTCATAGGTAAATTTGGAAGGGGAGAATATTGGCAGGGGGAGAATATTGACAGAAGGAGATAATGAGTTCAGTTTGGGATATGTGAAGTTGAAGATGTCTACAAGACATTGAATTTGAGATGTCCAATAGGCAATTGAAGATTCAAGACAGGAGATCAGCAACAAAGTTAGGGCTAGATTAGTAGATATGAAAATCAACTGGATAAAAATGATAATTAAATCCATGGGGACTGATAAGATTACCAATTGACAAATTGTGTTATTTTTCCATAAAAAAATGTTGAAAGGTTTCTTGCCTTCTCAATAGATAGAGAAGGAACAGAAAGGAGGGAGAGAATTCAAAACTGGGAATAAAATTTAGAAAAGAAAAAAATAAATTATAAAACAGATAAATTCAGAGAAACCTGGGAGTGCTTGAATGAAATGATCCATGGTGAAATAAGCAGAGTCAACAGAAAAAAAAAATTACATAATGGTTGCAGAATCACAAAGGAAAATAACTGTCAATAATCTAGGATCTTGGATTAACTCAATAACCAATCAGAACATTGTTAGATCTACTTCTTAGCAGAGAGGTGATAGCTGACAATGCAAAATGAGATTTGCATTTTTCAGACACAGCCAAAGTTCTAGATCTGTTTTGAATGACTATACTCATTTATTATAATGGAGTTTTGTTTTTTTATTTTGGTGAGGAGAGAAGAGAGAAGATTGGGGTGTAGTGATACTAATACCAATTTTTTTTTATTAAAAAAAAAAAAGAAAACCTCCTCCTCACTTTGGCTGCAGAGAATCCCCAGTATCATTTAAAGTCTAGTTCAAATCCTTCTGTCTGCAAAAGACTTATCCACATACCTCCATTTTAAAAATTGAATCCCCCTCAAAATTTCTTTCTATATATTTTGTATTTTTTTATGCACACATTGTTTTGTTCAAGACAATTTGAATTCCTTGAAGGCCAAGAGCATTTTATTTTAGTCTTTATATCTCCAAGATATAGCACAGTGCCTGGAATATAGTTAGGTTCTTAAGAAATGCTTATTGAATTAATGATTAAATAAATTGTCTATTCATATCCTCTGTTCACTTACCTATTGGGGAATGGTTCTTGTCCTAATATTATTTTCATCAATTCCCTATAGAACATGAAAATCAGGTCTTTATGAAAGATACTGATGCAAAAATGTTTCCCAATTAACTACTTCTTTCTAATTCTGGCTGCCTTGAGGGAAGAAAAAGGAAGGAAAGGAAATAACCATTTATTATGTACTTTTTATTATATTTATGTTTATTATTATATATTATAATTTGTTACATATATTATTTATGTAATATATATTATGTTCTAAGATATTATTATTTATTATATCATTTAAGTACTTTTACAAATATTTTCATAAACATTTTTGTACACATTATCTCATTTGATTCTACAGTAATCTTGTGACGTACATGCTATTATTATCTTCATCTTATAATTGAGGAAACTGCGCTCATATGAAAATTTTTCAATTTTATGTGATTGAAATTGTCTATTCTATTTTCTGTGATTACTTCTATCCCTTGTTTATTTGAGAATTTGACTAAACATTTAAGAATTTTTCCTCTAGTCATAGTTGTAAAAGATGACTCTTTCAGTTCCTTGAATATCTTGTTTGTAATTTTATACTGAAGGTGTGTATCCATTTGGAGCTTATTGTGGCATATGTGTAAATGTCAGTCTAAACATAATTTCTGCCAAATTGTTTAACAATGATTTGAAAATCATCAGATAAGTTGTTTTCCCCAGAAACTGATATACTTGAATTTATTGAAGATAAGACTTATATGTTTGATTAATTCTGGTCTTATTAACCTAATATTAGAGATTATAGGTTAGAGAAGAATTCTTCTGGGGAAAAAAACCTCCAAAATCTGGAAAGTATCTGGAGGGAAACCTCATTATTAAATATGCAATATATGTATGATGGAACCTGAAAACACCACTGAGACATTTTTCTGTTTCACATATCTTAGTAAAGAATTCATAAACTTCTTGCAAGAGGAGAAATTTTCTCTGATACATTTTATTTTCTCTCTTAGTTCCAGTGTCTCAGCTCTTCTTCAACTTCAGTGCATTCAGGGCACAGGCCAGTGTGGGAGATGTGGTGAAGTTTCATTGTAAAGTCCTCAGAGGTTCTTTTCCAATACAGTATCAATTTTATCATGAGAACACAATCCTTGAGAACAAGATAGCTCCTTCTGGAGGTGCAGCTTCCTTCAACTTCACCTTGACAACTGGGCATTCTGGGAATTACTTCTGTAAAGCCAACAACAGTTTCAGTTATCAACAAAGTGAAAATCTGACACTTTCTATCTCAGGTAGGTAAGATGGTCTGGGATTGGTGCAGCCCTCCAAAAACGATGGAAAAACTTTGATGATGGTGAATTATAGGGCAATATTTTCTGAAACTTGGTTTGGCCAAATTTTAAACTGTATCTTAAGTCATGAAGGAGTGGGATGAAGGGAAGTCAGAGCTTAACAACTGCTTATCACCCTACTCCCCAAATTGGCAAAACATAATTGAGATTACTATGTAAATAATGGTGAGATCATCCAACCCTACTTACAACTTGTTCCTAAGAGAAAGACCCAGAAAATCCTCTATTTTTCACCCATGTTCCCTTATCTGAAGATGCTTTGGGCCCCAGATACATCTCCAAGTTTCATTCATAATTGTTTACTCACAGATCCTAGAAGTCAGATGAATATGGCCATTATGGGAATTACTGCTGCCCTGATCATCATCTTTATCCTCACTATTGTTGTTCTTGTGATTTACTTCAAACTCCTGAGAAAGTCAGGTTTGTAGTTTACTGGTTACTCTTTTTTAAGCTTATACATTCATGAAACTAGTTTGATATATTAGACTTGTGTTTATGTTCTCCCCACTTAGATTCTATCACAGTTCTAATAGCTAGTGATCAGAGATGCCAGGTTGAGAACTTAATTTAACTCAATTCAATATACATCCATTAAATATCAACCATATGACAGGCTCAGTGGAGGGAGAGGGCCAAGGACAAAACCAAAGCAACTCATGACTTCAAGAAGCCTGCAGTCAAATAGAGGGAAAGCCAAGCACGCAGTTATCAAATAAGGAAGGGTGAAATGAGTACAAAAGAGTGATCCACATAAATGTTAGTGTAAATGTGAAGAAAGAAATATAATTATTTTCTTATAGGTGTAAAGAGAGGCAGGCTTCATCGAACAAGTGATACTGTCATTAGGCAATGAATAAAGAGATAGGTTGTAGTTGAGGTCCACATATGGAGGACAACATGAAAGGGGATAAAATTATGGTGGGGAATAGAAAGATGTCCATTTGCCTGACAAACAGATGGTGCATACAAAGGGAATAAGACTGGAAAGCTAATTTAAAATCATGATGTGGAATCTTTTTCCAATGCATTCAAATAGAACTCAGAAAAATGGCTCCACCATGAAGGCTTTTGTTCTGGTTTTCACATCTTCTTATATAAAATTCAATTGTGTAATTTTATATAGATATAGATATATACTTGATATAATCATGATATTACTTATATATATAATTATATAAGCTTCAATTACCATTTAATTCCAATAATTTCCAGACAAAACAGACTTGCCTAGGGCCAAACAGCTGTTGTTGTTTGTCTTTCATCCAAGGACCATGACATCAGGGAGATGATCCATGACATGCAAGTGAATTGAATTTAAGTGAGGGAGGGCTGTGCAAGGTCACCTGCTTCACTTTCCCCTCCAGAGCCATCTAGGTACAATGGCCAGATATAGATCAAGATGATTAAAGGTGGCCCTGGATGAATTGTGTGGTGACCTTGGCCTTTTTAGTCTAAGGTCTTCAACAGGTCTCAGTTTGACTGAAGCTGCACCTATTTAGTGAATAAGGCTAGGTAGCAATTGAGACAAAGAAACTCCTTTTTCATCAAGTAAAAAAAAAGTCTAAATAAATAAATAAATAGTTATTAGCCATCTGAGGTGTGATCCAAATTCAAGGTATTCATGAATTCAAGTCCAGTAATCTATCCCAACATCTCTCAAAAAACCACTCAATTCAGGTTGTCATTATCTCTAGTTGGATTACTGCTATAGCTTTTTCTTTCTGTTTTAAGTTTCAAGATGCTTTTTGCTTCAAGGAGTGCTTTCTCCATTCAGAGGCTAATAGCAATTGTCACCACTGATCTGCCCATATTATACCCTTATTCAGCAAACGTTAGTGGCTCTCTATTACTTCCAGAACCAAACCAAATAATCAAATTTGGCATTTAAAGTATTTCACAGCTTAGACCCTTCATACTTTCCAAGTGTTTTAGCATTCGGCATATTGGCTTACTTACTGTTTCTTTCTTTCTTATTTTAGTATGTTATTTTTATAATGTTAAAAAAACTTTATATAGCTCAACAAAAAGTTAAAACCATACAAATGAATCCTAAATGCCAGCTTACATTTCAATAGTCACAGAATATCTAATCTGTCAAAGACCTTAGATTTTATTTGATCCAGTGACTCATTTTGCAAAAGAGGAAAGTGAGATTCTGAATAAAGCATCTCTAATTATAATGCTTGTCACTGGTAGATTCAAGGCTAGAACCCCAACCTCTTGACTTCCAATCCTGTGCTTTTTACACTAAGCTAGCATGTGAGTTCTATATGATTTTTATGTGTTGGGATCTTTCCATGATGAGAGAGGATTCTAATTAAATAGGGCATCACAGAGAGACTGAGAGAGGGAGAGAGAGAGAGAGGGAGAGAGAGAGGAAGAGAGAGAGAGAGAGAGAGAGAGAGAGAGAGAGAGGAAGAAAAAGAAGGAAGAAGAAAAAAGAAGAAAGAGGAAGAAAGGAGGAAGAAGGAGGAGGAGAAGAAGAAAGATTAAAAAGGAAGAAAGAAGAAATTAGAAAAGAGAAATCTTTTAACTGACACCAAGCACTCCATCTGTCATCACTATACATTTGTACTGACTTACCCATCCATGCCTATTCCCTCTGTACCTCTATCTGACTTCCTTCTAGTCTCAACTTACAATTTTCTCTTTTCTTCAGGAAGCCTTGTCAAGTGTCCTTAACTGCTTTTCCCCTAAGATTTCCTTCCATCTGTTCTGTATATCTGTATATCTATATATATATGTATATATATATACATATATATATAGTGTATAGAATGTACCTAGTTATTTAGAGGGTGTCTCTCCCATAAGAATGGGAGCTCCTTGAGGGTAAGGATGATTAGCACTTAGGATCCTCAGCACTTAGGACAGTGTCTGGCACACAGTGAGTATTAAAGAATTGCTTGATGATTGACTAATTGACTGACTGATAAAGTCCTCATTGTCTTCACCAGAGAAAGACAAGTTCTAGATTGATGCTATCTCCTTCACAAAGCACAAAAAATCCCCAAACTAGGTAACTCCTTGAAAAGATATGAATTCCTTATCTTATTGTCCCCACTGATATCATAATTGATCTAAGGATTTCATAGCCAGTTCAGAAACCTCACCTACCCGGATGGGTCTTAGAGATCTATAGAGAGAAGAAAAGGAAATCTGGACATTTCAACAAAGATAAAGAAGCCAATAGACACCCACAAGGAATCATTTATTTGAAGGAAGGAGGAGGAAGAACTTCTGCAACCAGTTAACCCATTCATCCAACCATGGGTGTATCTTCCTCAGCTTAATAATGAAGAGTTTCAACCTGGCAGAAGAGTTTCATGGTTCATTAAAGAAATTACATCAATGCCAGAATAAAAAGCTACATCCCCAGGAAAAGAATAAATCCTGGATGATATTTTGGCATTCCCATTTCACTTGCTTTGCCTCATGACTCAGTCTTTTACCCATGAAATTTTCCATCAATGAGAGTGAAGACCTTGGCTTCTTAGGTTACACTGAGGCTCAATCAAGTACTTATTAAGCATCTATCAAATGCCAGGCACTATATTAGGTACTAAGAATACATAAATGAAAATAAAACACCCTTTCCCTCAGTATCTTCCATTATATTATAGAAGATAAAATGTCTATAAATAAAATTTTAATGAAATATAAAGTAGGGGGAGGGGAGAGGAGTACTATGATAATAACAGTTAACATTTATATAGCTCTTACTTTATTCAGGTACTGTGCTAAGCACCTTACCATTATAAAAAATCATTTGATCCTTTGGAAGTAAGTGCTATTATTGACCTCATTTGATAGATGAGGAAATTGAAGCAGAGATAAGCATCTTGCCCATGGGTCACATAGCTAGTGTTTGAAGCCAGATTTGAACTCAGGATTTTCTGACTCCAAGCATGGAGAACACATCTTTTATGATTAAGCAAGCAATTTCTATACACCTATAATTTCAGTTTTGTGACTTGGTTTTGCTGACTGAGCTGATTCCTTATGTAGATTTTTAAATTTTTTTCATTTTTATTGATAATTTTTGTTAGTGAGACATCCCTCTGAACAAAAAGAAAGAAGAGGGAGAAAAGAGGGAAGGGGGGGAGTCTTTTTAGCCAAACTATCCAACTTTTCACCAGAAACTGACATTATATGTAGCATTCCATACCTTTTTTCTCCCTATTTCTCAAATCAAGTTGAATGAAGTTGAAGGAGGTACATTTTTTTTCATTCCTTATTCAAATTTGATGATTAAATTATAATTAAACGGAGTTCAGGTTTTGGTTTTTTCTTTGTTGTTGTTTTTGCTACCCTATCTCTTAACATAGTTCATTTTCTAAGTACTTAAAACATTTTTTCCTGCTCCTGTATATATTATATTACTTTTTGAAAGTTCAGTACAAGACACTTCTAAAGCTTAGTTACAGTGATGGTTTCTCATAGCAACTAGCCTTCCTTGCCTTTAATCCAGTCTAGTATTTGATAAGCTAGTGCCTTATGAGTCACCTCTCTTAATTTGACTAATTCAATTAAACAGAAGCTTTATGAGAATATAAATTTTAAAGCTGAAAAGAACTTAGAAATTTAAATCCTTATTTTTGACATAGAACAAAATTGATGCACTAAGAGATGGAAGGATTTTCGTAATGTCACACAAGTGGAGGATGGGAGAATAGGAACTCAAATTCAAGGCCTTTGGGAAACTAGTATTTTGTCACTGTGCTACATAATGACATTGGCTATTGCTTAATATCGACAGAAATTACACCAAAGAATGAGGCACAATCCTTGATTCTAGTTTCAGATGGTTGAGGGTTAATCTCCATATGAAATTATACCCAATGCTAAGATTTTGTTCAGTTTTTTTTTTAGAGATTTCATAGATTTGGAGTTGGAAGGGATATTAGAAGCTCATTTTACAAATGGGAAAACTAAGGCCCAAAAAAGTTAAGTAACTAATTTGCCCATTTTCACATTAGGAAGTAAATGAGAGAGGAATGATCCAGAGATCATTCCATTGTACTTTATGGTCTTTCAAAGGCTTTTTTTGACAGAGGATTGAACTAGACTATAGTGATAAAGGGGTTGAATGCAAATTCGAATCTCAAATCTGCTTTGCTTTAGAATCTATCCAAAGAAGGCATTTTGGTGGTGTCTGTTTCTTTTCTTATATTCTCAGGTCAGTGGAACCATATAAGCACAGTGAAAATGCAGTTGGGATATGGATTTTTTTAACAGTATTTTTTTTTTGCTTAATTGTATGTCAAAACAATTTTTAGCATTCATTTTTATGAGATATTGAGTTCCAAACTTTTTTTCCTCCTTCCCTCCCTCAACTCCCCTTTCTCCCCTCCCCACTTCCTAAAATGGTAGGCAATTTGATATAGAAGTGTCAAAGTCAAAATTTATGTGAAATGAGTACATTCTATTTTTTTAATTTTATTTGCAAAACATATGTATGGGTAATTCTTCTTTTTTTATAAAGCTTTTTATTTACAAAACATATGAGTGATTTTTCTACATTGACCTTTGCAAAAACTTTTTTTCCCAAGCTTTTCCCCTCCTTCCCCCCACCCCCCACCCCTAGATGACAGGTAATCTAATACATGATAAATAGGATAAATTATATGACAAATACAATACATGTATATATATATATACAGATATCTTACTGCATAAGAAACATCAGATCTAGAAAGAGAAGAAGGAAAAAACAACCTAAGAAGGAAAACAAAATGCATGGAGATATTCACAGAAAGCATTAAAATGCTGTGCTGTGGTTCACACTCAGTTTCCACAGGCCTCTCTCTGGATGTATATGACTATCTTCATCGCTGAACAATAGGAAATGGTTTGAATCACATCATTGTTGAAGAGAACCATGTCCATCAGAATTGATCATCATATAGTCTTGTTGCTGTGTATAATGTTCTCCTGGTTCTGCTGATTTCACTCAGCATCAGTTCATGCAAGTCTCTCCA
>JAJPUD010001211.1:119804-140464 GCA_023553655.1 Myrmecobius fasciatus | reverse complement strand
AAGGAAGGAAGGAAGGAAGGAAGGAAGGAAGGAAAAGAAGGGAAGGGAAGGGAAGGAAGGAGAAAGAAGGGAGGGAAGGAAAGAGAGAGGGAGGAAGGGAGGGAGGGAGAAAAAGGGAGGGAGGGAGGGAGAAGAAGACCTATTTCTCTTTTGACACCCTGTTCTTGTGATTTTTAGGAATCTCTGCCCCCAGCCCATACAGGTAAGGCCAAGGCTTCTTCTACTCTCTTCATGTTTTCTGCCCTCCCATCTCCCATCACACTGCCCCATTCATACATGAAGAAGCTCAAAAATGGATAAATTACTACCTTTTGTCCCTGGAGATGTAACTGTTGTCATACCTTTTGGAATGTGCAGACGATTTCACAGGACAGTGTCCCTTATCACTATCCCTAAAACATCCCCTTCACTATCCAGTTATTTGATCTGCTTATGTCTAATATTAATATGCTTATTTACACATAGGCTTGACCAATGTTTTTCATTTCCCTGTATTTCTCTAATTCTTCCTCTGTCAGGGTTTGTTTGACCCTTAGGTTATGAGATTACAAGCCATGGGCTATGTTTTCTAACTGATTTTATACATAGTCTAACCCAACAAATAAAGGTGCTTAATTAAACTCTTTTGAGAGTTATTATGATAATGAAAAGGATAACTATTTCAGCCATTTATAGTGGGCCTTTCATCATTGAGGCATTCTTATCCAAGGACTGACCCTATTCCTAAATCATGCCAACTTAAGACCATACCTTCTTTGATTATTCCATCACATTGTTTCTCTTTATTTTTATTTTTTTCATTGTTTTTCTTTTAAAAGAACCCACATAATTTGCATGTATAATTGACAATCCTATGCTCATAAAGAACGCATCTCAGAATACACAGACCTCTCAATGACCCTTTTGGCTTCTGATTTCCCTAAAATTCAATACCATTTCCATTCTTTTTGTTTTCAAAACTCTGCCTATAACTTACTCATATTTACTTAGGCTTCTGTTCTAAGATATAGCTTGTGTCTCTATTTCCCACAGGGACTCTTCCATCTCAAATCTTCAAGAACCTGTCTATTCAAATTCATCTGCTCAAATGGAACTGGTACCAATATATGGTAATGGTAAGGACCTCACCTTTGGGCAAGGGTTGAAGAATCAGGCTTTGTGAGTAGAGTGAGGCAAAGGAAAGGGAACATGAGGTAAGCAGGGCTAAATTCCTGTAAATACTCAAGGCTTTGCTCAAGCTCAGTTACCCAAAATCAATGAGTAGCCTATCTAGAATCATGAATGAATGAAAAAATAAAAATCACTTATTAAATATTTAATATAAGCAAAATAGTGTACTAAGTGCTGAGGATAGAAATCAAAAAGTAAGATCATCCAATAAATTCTCTTAAGAATCTCACATTCTGATGGTGGTAGACAATACAAAAAGATTTTAGTTGCAAGTCAGGTGGAAAGGTTCCATGGTAAAGTGGCAAAGCAGGTATAAATGAATTTTTTTCTATTTCTAGTGACTTAAAAGGGATGGGTCACTTGATAGTGTTGATCATTTTGTTTACAAACAATTACAGAAGGATCTGCCAGGCCATATATTCCCTAGGATTGCTTCCTGGAATAATGATTATGGGAACTAGATTAGAAGTAGGAAGGATAGTCTGGGAATGCTGTCCTATATGTCCCCAAATCTTGAGTTTACCTGGCCACCAATGGCAGTTGGTCAGCAACTAATGTTGGTATTTGGAGGAAAAAAAAACTAATTTTACATATTATTCAATTCAAATAATCTACCATGATTGTTCTTATCAATGTTAGCTATGGAGTCCAAATTAAAAGCAGAGCCAGTGGGTCTGTGAGAGTGCTTTTCCCAAGGCTTTTGGATTCAGGATCCTATCTTGTAATCTCTTTGAATTTGCCTGTCTCATCATCAAGTAAGGAAGATTCTGAGGAAGATGGTTTAGAAGAGCTAGTAATCCAAGCTCTTGGCCAGAGCCTCTTGATCAATTTTGTCTTCTCTTACACTGAATCCTAAGGACATTGTTTATTCTGAGCTCTGGAGTACCCTGTTGGGAAAAGCAAATAAAAATGAGTCATGTGATTCTAAATTATGTTTTACTGGATCTTAGAATATTGCTCTATAACAGTTTCTAAAATGGAAAATGCTTCATTGCAAACAGTAAACTCAGCAACAATAGAGGTGTTCCAACAAAGGTTTGATGACTATCTGTCTAGGATGGTTGAAGAAAGGGTTCATGCATTGCAAAGGGTCTGGATTAGATGATCTCTGAAATCTCCTCCTAAAAATCTATGATGTTAGTCCTTGGTCAGTATCTCCTGGAAATTTTTGTCTTCTCTTTTAGTAAATCCTCTAGCTGAAAATTTGGTTTATTCTGAGGTCATTTCCAAAGAACATGGAAAAGAAGGTAAGATGACTCAGTTATTTAATCCATTATCTTTATCTAGTGACTCCTAGAAGTGATGAAATTAGCAAGCAAGAAAGTATAGGGAGAAAAAGGATTAAAACTAAGGTTTTGTATTTCAAGTAGTTTAATTCAATTTACTATAATTTAATTTAGCAAATACATTTTCAGTGCTTTATTACATTGATCCCAGAGGAAAGAAAATTTAGATAAGATATAGTCCCTATATTCATGGTGCTTTTAATCTAATAAATTAATAAAATACAAATGCAAATAACTATAATATAAAATATAGGATAAATGCATTAAAGAGAGTTATTGTTAATATTTGGAAAAATCAAAAGCTTGGTAAGATTGTTGGATTTATATCCAGAGGATTTAGTTTCAAATTTTGATTCTATTACTTACTACCTGTGTCACTATGGACAAGTCATTGTCCATCTCTGTGCATCATCTATAAAAATACCCAGGTCTGGAGTTCTATTCACTGTACTACCTACAGATGATAAGCCTATCCTATTTCTTTTAAATCTCTGACCTATGATTTATAGGATCAGTGATTAGTGAACAGACAATTGCAAAAGCAAATTCTTTGAATTTAATTCTTCTTTTCATGTGAGGGTTAGAATCTAGTTTGACAGTCACTTGTGATGATATATAGATAGGAGAAAGGAACCAAAGTTTAGTAAGCACCTGCCATGTGCTTAGGCACTATTCTAAACACTTTACAGGTGTTATATCATCTGATCCTTTACAAGCTGTAAAGTAGGTGCTAGTACAATCCCCATTTTAAAGTTGAGGAAACAGAGGTTATTTGACTGGTGTAGGATTGTACACCTAATGAGAATCAATTTGAGCAGACACACAAGTCAAAGTTTCCCTTCCTTCCACAGTAAACAATACACAGAAGCTTTCAGAGAACAAGGTGAGTTGGGTTTTCTGGTTATTTTCTCCCTTGCCCCTTTCTTCCCTCTCTCATATCCTCATTCCAGTATATTCTCTTCCAGGACTCCTCAGTTATCTATGCTGAAGTGAAGCAGAAATCTCAACCTAGAGATTCAGAGAAGATCAATGCTGCAGACAGATATCAAGATATTGCTGAAAATTATGAAAATGCAAAGCTCTTCTGACCCCTCAGCAACAATTGGATTCACATTTAACTTGTTCTTCCATTTAGATTCATACAGCAATTCTTTCCCTAAATTCAAAACTGCACCCTGAGTGCACATTTAAAGCCATCTAATTGATTCATTTGGGTTTTCATTATGAAAGGAAGTGGAATCAGGTACATAAAGTGTGTCCTTTCTGGCCTAGTACATGCATCCAGGAAAACAAATTACAAAACAAAAGATTGCTTAGTAAATGCAAAGATAAAGCAGAGGATTTGGATGTGTTTAATAACTATATTTATCAAGGTTTGATAATTTAGTGAAACATCCTTTTCCATTCAAGGAATATTGCTGTTTAAAAAAAAAAATTCAGGATCCTTACCTGGAGTCAGAGAATCTAGAATTCACTAGAAACATTTTAATAAGTTCTGATTATCTTTTTCTCCTTTTTCAATATTCTTACAGGCTATATCTCAGTTTCTTCATCTCTAAAACAAATTAGATGAACTAAATTATCATTAAAATCATTCTAGCCCTAAACATTATGTGTAGCTATTGACAATGTTTGTACACTGAAAGACATCTTGGTGCAAGAGAGAAAACACTAATTTTTTTTTTCTTCCCAGAAGTTCTCAGTTCCAGTCCTGACACTTTTTATCTACTCTCTAGAGAGAAGTATGCCTGTAAATATTTAACAACTGGCTCTCTAGGGTGGAAAAAAATATTTATGGCACACCTTTAGGTTTATTCTGCATTTTTAACATTTTTTCATCACTTTCTTAAGTCTAGATCATCAACGAAATAGTATATCAAGCCTTCTCCCCACCATTCCCAAGATATAAATAATGTTCATGCTAAAATTTTAACAATCATCTCTCCAGAATTTGTTCAAACTGGCTTAAGCACCTATGAAAAAAATTATCTCACGTCTCTCAGGCTTCATTTCCTCATCTTTAAATATGGATTGACCAAAGTCTCTATCATCCAATGATCCTATTGAAGAGTCCTATCTGTTCTTGTCATTACAAAATTCACCTTCTTCCTCAGCACACTTTAATAATGTGCTAAAATTACCACCTTCAGTGCTTGTCTTGCATCAATTACATTTTAGAGTGACTACATTCTGGTGGCACCTTGCTCTCTTAGTAAGATGTCTGCTAATTATCCTCCAGGATCATTCAATTTGGAGAATGTTCACTTCAACTGGACTGTTCCTTTCTTGTCCATTGTTCATAATGATGGGAAAAAGAAGAGTCAGTGATGACCTACCCCATAGCTTCTAGTCTAGTCTAATGGAAAAGCAGGTGTATAATGAACAGAAATAGGGTAATCATAAGGAAGAACTGAGAGAGGGGCCTAAATTTGATTTTAGCCAGGTTGAATTTCAGGCAAAGTAAGAACAAAGAGGTGGAGACATATAGGAAAAATATGGAAATGTGACCATTTCTAATGCTTATTTTAGGATAAGACTGACTTTGGGGCTTCTAAATCCCCCTACAGAGCCCTCAATTTCCTGCACATACCATGATTTTTCTATTTCTATATCCTTACAGGCTAGCATAAGGCCAATAGGCCAAATATACAAAATATTTAATAAAGATCTATTCAATTTAGTTGAAATTACAATTTAATTGAAATTGAAAATAAATATTATTTTTTGCACCTCAAACAAACCTCACAAAACATAAGCCTGATTCACAAAACCTACCCAAGGCAAATAGTATGAAAAATAGTCTCAAATAAACTTTTAAAGACAAATTATGCCAGGGCAGGGGCAGGGCAGATGCTGGATGCTTGAGAACACAATGATAAACAACAAGGCCATGGGTAGGAAAAGGAAAATAATTTTTTTGTGGAGCATGTTAAATGTGGAAATATTTATAGAAGAATTGCACATGTTTAACCTATAATGGATTATTTGTTGTCTAGGAGAGGTGGGTGGGGAGAAGGGAAGGAGAAAAATTTGGAATACAAGGTTTTGCAAGGGTGAATGATGAAAACTAGTTTTGCATATATTTTGAAGATAAAAAGCTATTATTTAAAAAAAAGAAAAGGAAAATAAGCATTTATTAAGTACCTACTATGTGCCAAGCAAGTGTGAGGGCAGGTAGGTGACAAGTGCATAGACCTGCAGTCAGAAAGATTCATCTTCCTAAGTTTAACAGCTCTTGCCCCAGATACTAGCTGGGTGATCCTGTGCAAGTCATTTGTTTACCTCAGGTTCCTCATCAGTAAAATGAACTGAGAAGGAAATGGCAAACTATTCCAGAATCTTTGCCAAGAAAATATATGGGGAATCATGTTTCTTTATTTAGATTTTATTCTTCTGCTTTTGTTTTTCATGTCAGTTGTCAGTTTTATTGTTATGACTATTTAACACTGTCATTAAGCATTAATACAGAAAGAAAGAAAGGGAGATGTAGTTGACTGATGACTGGACTTGGAGAAAGAAAGATCTGGATTTGAATTCTGCTTTAAACACTTATTCCACAAGTCACCTATCTCTCTGGGCTTCAGTAAATTTTACATTTAAAATTTTACATTAAATTTGCAACTTAACATTCACTAAAATGTGGGAGTTGGAAAGTCCCTCCCAAATCTAAAGTGAGATCTTGTGATCACTTTCCTGACTAATTACTAAAGCAGGAACCAAATTTTACATATACTCACTTTCATCAGAACAGGAATTAGGGTGGCCGTGACCAGGGCTTTCTTTTGCATTTGGGTTCCAATCCTATCTCATACTTATACTGACTGTGTAACTTTGGGCAAATTACTTAATGTCTCAAGCCCCATGGACAATTTTCTAAGACCGTAAGAAGTCATTGCCAGGCTCCCTCAATTGAGTTTTCTCACCAAGAATTCCCTTCAATGATGATATGTGAACAACAATAATAAAAAAGATAAGCATTCACAGAGCACTTCATATTACCTCCTTTGAGAAGTGAGGGGCTGACTTGGCTGCTGGGGCATGAGACTAATTTATTAGCCAGAACATTAATTTTGTGGAAGTTTTATGTTTGTCTGTTAGCCTACAATGGAATTTGTAGCCAACATGAGAACCATTCCCTGTCACCTGCATAGGGAAGTCCCTACTTGGGCCTCAGTCTATCCAAAAGACAAAACTTCAAGATCAGAAGCCTCCATGGTAAATTCAGAATTTACCATGAGAGTTGTAAGACACATAAATGACCCCCTATTCCAACTCATACAGAAATGGACTCTCCACTATAATACATCTGAGTATTGGTCATCCAGACTCTTCTGCATACAGACCTACAAGGATGGGAAATCCACTCAAAGCAATGTGCAAAAGGGAAATAGCAGACTTGATGAATTGATCTGGGAAGTGGGGGGGGGAGAGAATGGGAAAGGGAGAAAAATATTAGCCATTTAATAGCTAGGCACTGTTAACTGTTTGACAGTTATCTCATTAGATCTGTGAGAAATGATTATTTCTCTCTTGTATGAACTAATTATTCAATCAGAATAATTTTTTCCCTTTTCTACTTTCTCTCCAGAAATCATCTGGCATGGGAAATCTCTCTCAAAGATTTGCCCAGGCCAAGATTTAATTAGATAGTAAAAGAAATTTTGAGTTTAGACAAGTGGATGGATTCCTGTTAATTGGGTTTACCCAGACAGATCTGGGAAAATATTGATTCTCTCTTTTGTCAAAGAGGTATTATGGAAATTGATAAGTATCTTTGACTAAGATTTGGATGATCCAAACCACATACCCCAAGACCCTCATTGTCATATAGCCCATTATCTTACTGTAATATTAATTTTCTCATTAGTTGTTAACATATCAGAGTTCATTGCTTCTTTCAGGAATACTTACTCTTCCAAGGGCATATAAACTGTGAGCCCACCAACTATGAGGGATCTTTAAGAGAGACAACCAAATTACCATCCTTTTATTAATAAACATGATAGTCTTGTTACATTTTTATTTAGTATATTATTTTCTCCAGTTACATGAAAAAAAAACATTTTTAACATTTGTTTATAAAACTTTGAGTTCCAAATTTTCTTCCTTCCTACCTCCCCATCCCTCTCAATGAGAAATGAAGCAATTTGATAAAGGTTATATATGTGTAGTCATGCAAAATATTTTCATATGGGGCAGCTAGGTGGCGCAGTGGATAGAGCACCAGCCCTGAAGTCAGGAGGACCTGAGTTCAAATCTGATCTCAGACACATAACAGCTGTGTGACTCTGGGCAAGTCACTTAACCCCAATTGCTTCAGTAAAAAAGCAAAAAAAAAAATATATATATATTTTCATATTACTCATATTGTAAAAGAAAATGGACAAAAACACCCTAAAACTTCAAGAAAAATAAAAGCAAGAAAAATATGTTCAATTTGTATTCAGATAGCATCAATTCTTTCTTTGGAGATAAATAGATTTATCATTATAAGTCCTTTGGAATTGTTTTAGACCATTGTGTTGTTGAAAATAGCTAAGTCATTCACAATTAATCATCTTACAATATTGCTGTTACTTTGCACACAGTACATTTCACTTTGCATCAGCTCATGGAAGTCTTTCCATGTTTTTCTAAGAACAATTTCCTTTTCATTTATTATAGCACAGTAGTATTCTATCATAATTACATATCACATTTGTTCAGCCATTCTCCAACTGATAGCATCCCCTTAATTTCTAATTCTTTGCCACCAGAAAAAAAAAAAGCTAATATAAATATCTTTGTACATATGGGTTCTTTTCCCTTTTTAAAATTTTTTTTATGACTACAGACCTACTGCTGATTTTGCTTGATCAAAAGGTATACATTTGGGCACAGTTCCAAATTACTCCAAAGAATGGTTAAATCAGTTCACAACTCCACCAACAATGCATTAATGTTTCTTTTTTCCCACAACACCTCCAACTTTTCTCATTTTCTTTCCCATCATCTTAGTCAATTTAATAGCCATGAGGTAGTACATTGGAATTGTTTTAATTCGCATTTCTCCAATTAAAAGTGAGATAGGATATACTGGATTACTTATTTTCTAGGGGAAAGATTGAATGTTGAAAACTATCTTTGCATGTATTTTGAAAATTAAAAAGCTATTATTAAAAAAATTTAAGTGAATTAGAGCATTTTTTGATATGACTATTGACAGCTTTGATTACTTCATCTGAAAACTAAAAATTGACCATTATCAATTGGGGAATGACTCTTCTTTAAATTTAACTCAGTTTTCTTTGTGTTTGAGAAATGAAGTCTTTATCAGAGAAAGTCACTTCAAAATTTTTTTTCATGGTTACTATTGCTAATTATATTTTCCTCCATCCTATTTTTTCCTCTATTTATTTTTTTTTCTCTTTTTCTCCTTTCCCTATGCTTTCTCAAAGTGCTTTGCTTCTGGCTACCCTTCCCCCAATCTGCCTTCCCTTCTATCACCTCATGCTAGTCTTATTAATAAAATGTTTAAATTATTCAGAAACTATGTCTCTCAACCTTTTAAAATGACACATTTTCAGTCTGTGGTTATTTCTAGGTAAAGAATTACTAACTGTCATCTCAAATTCAAACAGCCTTCCCTTGGATAAAGAGATCTCATAATTTAATGGATAGAATACTGGACTTGGAATCAGGTAGACCTGCCTTTGTGCCTCTCCTTCAGACACTTACTAACTCTCTGTTCTGGGTAAGTAATTTAATCTTTCTGAACTTCAGTTTTCTTATCTGTAAAAAGAAGGCATTAGCCTCAAAAAACATAACTTCCCATTCTAAACCTATGGCCCTATAATTAAATTTAAAGAAATTCTTTATCTTTAGCTCTTTTTATTTATAACATTCTGTCATTACAACACTTCCTTCCTGGTGGGGGACATTAAATTTCTGCTATTTCAGCTCAGCTTGCATTAATTTCATTTTAAGCTGATCCCTTCCCCTTTTGTGTGTGTTTCCTTCTTGGGTTCACATGCAAATTCTTCTGGCAAATCAAGGCCTCAAACTGTTTCTTATCAAAATAATATTATCTCCTCAGTCACCCAGGTTCAAACATCAGAACTTCCTTGTGATCTATTCCTTCTCCCTCTTATCTCCCTCTCCCTCTTCAAAGCAATCAGTTCCCAAGTTAAGTATCTAGGTGGAATACAGAATTTTGTTGTTGAATTTTTTCAGTGTCTGACCCTTCATGACTCCATCTGATGTTTTCCTGGCAAACATATTAAAATGTGACTCTGGACAAATCACTTAACCCTGTTTGCCTAAGTTTCTTCATCTGTAAAGTGAACTGGAGAAGGAAATGGCAGAGCACTCCAATATCTTTGCCAAGAAAATCCCAAATGGGTTCACAAAGAGTCAGACATGACTGAATAACAACAAAGACATGACAGTGATTCAGGTCTACATGAGGATGTGTCAGAGGAAAGAAAAGGATATTTGTAAGAAATATTGTGAATATAAAAATGGCAAAATTTGCATGATAGAGAAATGCAAATCAAGACAACCCTGAGGTACCACTTCACACCTGTCAGATGGGCTAAAATGACAGGAAAAGTTAATGATGAATGTTGGAGGGGATGTGGGAGGGCTGGGACACTGATGCATTGTTGGTGGAGCTGTGAACGGATACAACCATTCTGGAGAACAATTTGGAGCTATGCTCAAAAAGTTATCAAACTGTGCATACCCTTTGACCCAGCAGCATTTCTATTGGGCTTATATCCCAAAGAAATCATATAGGAAGGAAAGGGCCCCACATGTGCAAGAATGTTTGTGGCAGCCCTTTTGTAGTGGCTAGAAACTGGAAATTGAATAGATGCCCTTCAATTGAAGAATGGCTGAATAAATTATGGTATATGAATATTATGGAATATTATTGTTCTGTAAGAAATGACCAGCAAGATGATTTCAGAGAGGCTTGGAGAGACTTACATGAACTGATGCTGAGTGAAATGAGCAGAACCAGGAGATCATTATACACGGCAACAACAGTACTATATGACGATCAATTCTGATGGACATGGCTCTCTTCAACAATGAAATGTTTCAAACCACCTCCAACTGTTCACTGAAGAAAGCCATATATACCCAGAGAGAGGGATGTGAATTGTGGTCCACAACATAACATTCTCATACTCCTTGATTGATGTTTGCTTACATTGCGTTTCCTTTATCTGATATATTTTTTGTGTAGATAAGCTTTTTCTTGCACAACAATGATAAGTTTGGAAATATGTATACATATATTCGATTTGCCAATATTTTAACATAATTAACATGTAGGGATATCCTGCCATCTAGAGGAGGGGTGGGGAGTTGGGGGGAAAAATTTGTAACAGAAAGCTATGTAAGGGTTATTGTTGAAGAATTACCCACACATATGTTATGCAAATAAAATTAAAAAAAATGAAAAAAAAATTTGCATGATAGAGATAGTGAGTTTAGAAAAGTGAGAGAATAGTAATACCCTCAACAGTAATAAGGGAATTAGGAAGAGAAAAGAATTTGAGAGAAAAGATAATGAGTTCTATTGTGGATGTGTTGATTTTGAGATGAATATGGGACATCCTGTTTGAAATTTCTAAAAGACAATTGGTACTTTGGGACTGGAGTTCAGAAGAGAGATTAAGGCTGGATATATAGATTTGGAAATCATTTGCATATATAGAGAGAATTGTCTCATATTTATAAGAATTCAAGCCACTCTCCAATCAATAAATGGTCAAAGGATATGAACAGATAATTTTCAGGTGATGGAATTAAAACTATTTCCAGTCATGTGAAAAGCTGCTTCAAATCACTATTGATCAGAGAAATGAAAATTAAGACAACTCTGAGATACCACTACACACCTGTTAGATTGGCTAAGATGGCAGGAAAAGATAATGACAAATGCTGGTGGGGATGTGGGAAAACGGGACACTGATACATTGTTGGTGGAACTGTGAACAGATCCAACCATTGTGGAGAGCAATTTGGAACTATGCTCAAAAAATTATCAAACTGTGCATACCCTTTGACCCAGCAGTGTTACTACTGGGCTTATATCTCAAAGAGATCTTAAAGAAAGGAAAGGAACCCACATGTGCAAAAATATTTGTGGCAGCCCTTTTGGTAGTGGCTAGAAACTGGAAACTTAATGGATGCCCATCAGTTGGAGAATGGCTGAATAAATTAGGGTATATGAATGTCATGGAATATTATTGTTCCATAAGAAACAACCAGCAGGATGATTTCAGAGAGGCCTGGAGAGACTTGCATGAACTGATGCTGAGTGAAATGAGCAGAACCAGGAGATTATTATACACAGCAACAACAACATTTTCTAAAGCCTTCCTTTCAAAAGCTCAGTCTCTGAAGGTTGAATTAACTTTTTCCTCAGTCATAGTCATAACCCACCCAACTTTATAAGGAATTTAATACAAAGGAGAAGACTACTGTGCTCTACATGAGTTTGGTGGTGATGAATTCTTTGATTATATTGCAAAAAGTTGGGGGTAATTCAGAAGTACATTATATAATCAAAGTTCATTAGAATACATCAAATCCCTCATTGTAATATTCATTCTCTCATTAATTGGTACCCAATCAGAATTGATTGCCATCCTCAGGAACAACAAATTTTCCAAGGGCATATAAGATGTAAGCCACAGCCATGATAGTCTTTGGCATTCAAGAGTGCCACTGACCTATTTTATTAATAACATGCTAGTATTATTAATAAGATGATTAATTACTCAGAAATTATGATTTTCAAACTTTTAAAATGCCACACAAAGAAGAAAACACTAATAATCTTTCTTGCCAGTGACAGAAAAAAAAAGAGATAAGGCTCTTGCTTTGGCTTAGCATCATCACTTGGTTTTGTTAGCAGGACTCAGAGAACTTAAAAATAGAGGGAACTGGGACAGGATATATGTAGGGCTATTGGATATTCCACTTAGGCCTGAGGGAAAGAGTTCAACATCCATTTAGAGGCAGTTCTGTTCCCCTAATATTCACTCTGAATAATGACTGAGGTTATTGAAATATTAATTTCCTGCATGCAAGGAAGTTGAGATGTTTTAGAGGTACAGCCCCAAAGAAACCACAATCATAGGGGAAGGAATCAAAAAGTAAGCAATAGAGGAAAATATGAAGAAAAAAACTGAAATTTCTAACAATTTCAGGAAGAAGAAAATTCATGTAACGACCTTGCACATGAGCAAATGGACCAACAAGGAAGATCTTGAGATCTAAGAGAATGGAATACACCCTTTAGATCATCATCAGCTAAATGACTCCAGAATCTATGAATAAATATTGGAAGACAAAGAAAAATCAATCAACAACTAATAAGGCAACAAAGATTGTGGATTGTCAAGAAAGCATGAACCTGCAGTCAAATGTTTCTTAACAGTTTAAAAGAAAAATATGCAAAGTGAAAATAGAATTTATAGCCTACACAAGAGAAATAATTGGCAAAATTTAAGAAAGCAAACCAAAATTTGAATCCATGGTGACAAGCCTCACCAAAGAAACAAAAGAGAAAATACTTGATTAGGAACACAAATACATGAAAATGAAAGAGAGTCTCTAGAAAGAAAAATGTTAAAAGAAAACATTATTTCCATCAAGCAAAGCATATTGACCTGGAAGACAGAAGAGAACTTGCGTATTATAGACTTCCCAGAAGAACAAGAAAAGTCAAAAAACTTTAGCACCATAATACAAGAAATAATAGAAGAAAAGTGCCTAGCATATCTGAACATAGAAAATAAAGCACCAATGAAAATAACTCAAGATTGTTTCCAGGGAAAAAAAATCAATATTTGCAGCAACACCAAAACACATAATTGTAGATATGTGGGAAAATAATTAACACATAATCAGAGATACGTTGGAAAATAGTTAACAACCATCTCAATTTAAAAAAAAATGTACAAGGCATACTTTTAAGTTTAATCAGAATTAAGAAAGTTTTTTTTAAAACTTTCTTAAACTGACAATCCAAAAAATAAAGAAAAATCAAGCCATTTGTAGTATTTGCCATTTCTAGGGTATAAATAATCACCAATAATAATCAGCTCCCTGGAGCCAGTTTAAGCTGGTTCTACCTTATCACTACACAAAGTAGTTACACTTAACAGTTACAATGACAAGGAGATCATTGGTAAATTTGGAAAGAGGAATTTCAGTTGAATGATAAAATCAAAGCTGGTTTTCAGAAGAATTTCTGAAATTTAGAATTTAGTGGAGAAGAAATGGAGGCCCATAGAGCTGATTGCTCACATAGCTTCCCTGTCCGTTCATTTCCTATTCATCTCTTGTATAAGCTAATGAACTGTTCTGGTTGGTCTCCCTGCCTTCTATCTTTCCTCACTCCATTCCATTCTTAACACACTAGCTATTTCTCATAGTGGGAATGTTCTTCATTGGCTTCTTAGTTTCCCTGTGTTTCCCTTAATTTTTTTCCTTTAAAGACTCAAACTATAGATCCTTTTTTTTTTTTTTTTTTTTTTTTTTTTTGCTGAGGCAATTGGGGTTAAGTGACTTGCCCAGGGTCACACAGCTAGGAAGTATTAAGTGTCTGAGACCAAATTCAAACTCAGGTCCTCCTGAATTCAGGGCTGGTGCTCTATCCACTGCACTACCTAGCTGCCCCTATAGACCTTTCTTGATCCTCCTTAGCTGTTAGTGTATTCCATCAGAGATTACCTTCTATCTATTCTCTATAAACAGTAAGTTTTCCCCAGAATAAAAACTCCTTCCAGGAAGGCACTGGTTTTGTTTGTTTAACTTTTTTTTATTACCAGCACTTAGAACAACATCTCTTAATAAATGCTTGTTAATTGACTTACTCTGAATTTGTCTTCCTACTTTCAGTCTGCCCATTCTTCCATCCATTCTTCCTTTTTTTAAAAGTTAAATTGCTTTAATTTATCTTGCTTTTAATTAGTTTTTCAATTAATGAGCAGTTTCCTCTTCCTCCTACCTCCCGTCCCTCACACTAGAAAAAAAAAAAAAAAAAAGAAAAAACGCTATATTTATACTATGATAATAGCATTTTTTAAATGAACTACTCTGAAAGATTTCTTTGAAAAACTCTGGTAGGGATAATAATTCATCATGTTTGCGAAGCATTCACCATGAAGCATAATTCCCACCTTCTAACAACAAATAAACTTGATATACAGAATAAGAAATATGTTTTTGAAAATGCCAATGAAAGAATTTATCTCATTCTGCATCTTGGGTTTACATCTCTCTATCAGGAGGTAAGCAGGAGGTGATTTATGCTTGGTCTTCTGGAGTCATAATCGGACACTGCATTGTTCAGAGGTCTTAGGTGTCCAATTTGACAATGATGTTGCAATACAAATTGTTCTCCTGATTCTACTCCCTCTGTGTTAATTCATATGGTTTCCCAGATTTTCTTACATGTTTTCTTACAACATAATAATATTCCATTATTCCTTCTCCAATCCATTCTTCAATTAGCAGCTGAAAGACTCTAAGGCACAACTGTGATCATGTGACTCTCCTACCTTTCCAGTCTTCTTTCTTTGTTATTCAGCTCCATGAATTCTACCCTCAAGTCAAAACAACATGATTAAGCAAACTGATTAATTGAAAAGTGGTGTGCTAGCCAAACTCCATAACTTCATCGTATTGCCAAATAAGGCTTTTAGTTTTACCTGTCTGGGACAGTTAACACTTTGGTGATATGGTGAGGTCCCATGGTATAGGAGAAAGAACACTAAATCTGGAATTAGAGGACTTTGGAATCCATCCTACTTCTGCTACTAGTTAGCTATGTGACCTTTTAGCAAGTCATTTCCCCTTTGGAAGCATCAATTGCTTTACCTTGAGACTGGAGAGGAAGGTGAAAGAGAGAAAATGGTGTTTATATTACCTATCTCACAGAATTATTGTGAGGAAAGTGCTTTGCAAAGATCAAAGTGCCAAGTTAATGAGAACTTTTGGTGGGGGTGTAGAGTAGGGAGAGCTTTTTTTAAGCTGAAAGATCTGAAAACCAATATAGCTGGTTTAGGAGATGCTTGTCATCCTAAATTTACCCATTTTTATTATAAAAATACTCAATTGATGGGTATTCTTTTCAAATGTAAACCATGTAAACTTATAAAATTGGTCTACAAAGCTAAGGAGAATGAAATCTGATCAAGTAGAGGGAGTATTCCCAAGGATAAAATCATGGAATTTTGAAATCCTGAAGGATTATTCTCTTCAGAAATCTGGTAAGAGAATTTTTTGATTGTTTGGTTTGTCCCAAAAATAGCCTCTACTTCTGATTACATAAATGGGCTTCAGAAAGGGCTTTTCTCTTCTTTCTAGAATCAGACTGAAAATTGGACTTTGCTCAAATTCTTGACTAATTTAATCTTTCCAAACTGTTCTTCCTTCTACTATTTAAGTGCCTAGGCAGGCAAGAAGGCAGCCTGCTTTACTGGACAAGAGTAAGATCATACTGAGACTCAGGAGGAAAATAAATTGCCTAATTATGGAATCATAGAAATTTAGGGCTGGAAGAGACTTTAGAAGTCATCTAATCCAACTTTCACAGCGTTCTATTTGTGATTCTCACAAAGACAACCTATTAAATAGAGATATATTTCTAAAAATTAAAAATTAAAGTTCTCCAGCTTAGATAAGTGCAATTATCAGGGACTATATTCACAAGGACTCAGTGTGACTAATTGGCATTCTAAATATATAAATAAATGAAAAAATTAGCATTTACAAGGCTATCCATAAAGTACACGGTTGTTTTGAGTCCTACCTCAAAGTATTATAAGACCTATTTTTACTCAAGTCTTTTCATTTCTCTATCTTTGAAAGAGATGAACTCATTTGGGGGATTCTTTTTGGTCCAGATGTTACAAAAGCAGCTCATTAATAAATTTCCATGGCATCTTCCTTCTGAAGCTGCCATATTGTGTTCCCATACTATATGCTCTCCATCAAAATCCCATTCCACTGTGTGCTATGAAAGTGACCATGGGATTTTGAAGACCAATAGCGCTGACACAGATAAGAGACCAGGAGGTGAAAATAAGAAATAAAAAAGCAGACCAAGTTAATAAATAGCTGAATGAATGAGAAAGTCCAAAAATGTTCTAAGATTGTTATATAAGAGGAAATGATAATTTAAAGAATTTTGTTGAGGTGACTGGGCATATTTCTCAGGATACCATATTTTAGTGTAGAATTAATTAAGCATAGCACCTAGTTAATAAGAATGATTAGTTAAAATAGAAATCTACCATATGTATCTATCTGAGTTCACTATAGTAATTAATTACCTTTCTCCCTCAATTAAATTTAATTACTTTTTTTTTTACCTCATGAATTGTAGAGATAATTTGAAGACATAATTCTTACTGTTTGGCCCAAATGAAAATTGCTAAGTATACCTAGTGACGAACAATGTTTCTGTCACCACTCAAAAACCAGCCTAGCAGAGACACTAAATAGCAGAAGGTTATTTATTAAATGAAGTATGTTTTCTGGCCATAAAATGTGCTTGCTCTCTCTCTCTTTCTGTCCTCTACCGAAGACTGATAAAAATCTATGAAAATAATAATAGCTGACAAGTATATGTTGCTTCAAAGTTTTGTGTTGTTATATTTTACAAATGAAGAAACCAAAGCCTAGAAAGATTGTGACTTAACAATCAGCACACAATAAGTGTCAAAGAAAGGTTGTGATTTAACAATGACTAGTGTCATAGATAGGATTTAAAGCCAAGCAAGACTCTCTTAGCTCCAAGTTTTAAATTTTTATTCCTTCTGTCTCACTTTCTCCTTAAGCACTAAAGTATCTTGATTATAGAAATGATATTAAGAGGGAGATTCTTCCTACTCTCCATGGACTTAGAAACTTAGATTTTTCTCAAACTGTGACTAATTTGATTCCTTTCCACAATTTAAGTGCCTAAGAAGATAGAAAGACAACCTGACATAGCCCATGGAGTAAGTATCAAAACAACTGGATTTGAACCCTTGTTCTGTCTTTAAGTAGTCACACAAGTGCTGTGTGATTTTAGACAATTTCACATCTATTACTGGATCACATTTTCCTATTCTGTAAAATGAGGAACTGAATTAGATAATTTCTGTGAATCCTATCTCTGACAGAGTAAGTATATTATCTAATTCTTGAAGCTTCTGTTTTCTAAATTTTTTCCTCTCTAAACTTCCTGAAAATCCCCCTAAGCAAAATTCTGTTGTGGGAAACGCAAGTGAATTTCCAGATCACCAAAGCACCATGGTTGTTCTTGGGCATCTGAAAGCTCCAAGTACAGGTCACTCCAAATTCCATATTGGTCCTCTGGTATCCTCTATTTAAGTTATTTTATAATTTCAAAAAAAAAATTAGACCTGGAAAGCATTTTAAAGGTCATGTAACCAAACTTTCATATTTTACAGATGGAAAAATTGAGAATAAGAGAGATGATAGTTAAATAAAAGAATTAAGAACAGTGGTATACCAATAAATGATTAACATCCAAGTCTATGGGAAGAAACACATATACATACAGAAAGCATATTTTAAAGTTTAATCTTCATTATAAATATTTTCTCAATCACTTTCTAAAAGTAGACAATCAACAAACAGTAAGTCAAGCACTGATATGTAACATTTGTTGATTTCCAAGGTATATGTGCTCACATTGAAAATTTAACAATCAGCTTTTGTGAACCTGTTTGAGCTGACTCTAGTATATCCCTGGCTTGAGCCCAAATCCCCTTGCTTCAAGCCCAGTGTTCTTTCCAGTGCCCCATATCCTTTATTCTAGAGAGACCCAGAATACAGAACTGAAAGTGACATTGCTGAGGTTAGAGGCACAGCCACCCCCATGATCTGGAAAATCCATGTGAAAATTTTTGGCCCTCCCTTCATACCAGAGAAGAAGTCTGAATAATTATGGTATTAAAAGTGAAAATATATTAGTTATATAATACCATACATATATTTTATGCATTTCTGAATTTCTAAATTTTTTCTGTCATCTGCTGGCCTTTATGTGTTGTCCGTGCCTTCTGCAAAACTCCAAAAAAAAAATCCCATTTAATTTCTTATGCCAACCTGTAACATATGGAAACATGATAGGGAAAATCTCAATGTGGAAGGGAATAACTTCCAGTTTTCCTAGCAGGAATATGGGAGAAAGTGTTGGTGGTTGTTCATTCTTGAAGAGGACCAAAATGAAACCACTATGTTGGAGTTAAGTTATACTGTGTTTGATTGTGATCAGCCCAATATGGGCTTAGGATGCTCTACCGCTGGTTGGGCACAAATAGTCCATGTGATCATTTGGGGTGGTTTCTCTAACTTTGTGCATCTTGGGTTTCTTTCCAGCTATTTCATTCTGCCTTGTTCATAAGGCACAGCACATTCTCTGATGAGGGCACGCCATGCTGGGCAGTCCCATGCCCTACAATCAGTTCTTAGAACAGACTCTGAGAGTATCCTTGTATTGCTTTTTCTGGCCACCATGTGAGCTCTTGTTCTGTGAGAATTTGTCTTTATAAAGATGAATTCCTGGAATATACCCTCTTCTTGCCATATATCCCAGAAAATTTTAGTTAGCTTTTGTATGAGCAATGGACCCACCTCCCACCTTGTAAATCTTAGCTGGAATAGGATTAGTTCCAGATGCTTTGCCACATGAAAAAAGCCTAATGGCATTCAAACCCTGTTCTTCAGTTGGAACTTCAGCCAAGGAAAGATTAACTTCAATCTGAGGTAAATGACCAATGGCTTTGGTATTAATTGATAGCAGTCTGCTGAAAACACTATGAGGGAGGATTCTGGCAAGATAGTGGAGTAGACTGATAAATTTCAAGCTCTCCAGATTTCCCCCACAAATAGAACAAATTTGCATCTCAGGACAAGCATAGACTGGTAAAAAATCAAGAAAATTTGAGGCAGAACAGAGGTCCTCCTGATACAACCTGAGAAGATCTGAAGAAAGACCCAGGCCTGGGGATTAATCCATGTGAAGTGCAAACACCTCCGGACTAGGTCCATAGAAACATCAAGAGGGGAGCCTTGGGGCTATCTGGGTGTAATTGGAACCTCAGAAGGATCCACAGAAACTTTCATCTCCTGAACTGTTTGTGAAGTTTGGATCTAAGTCTGGGAAGACTGAGTGAACCTCTGCTAATTAGGAGCACCAGGTCCAGCCATGTTGCAGGGGTGTGGTCCTGGGCAAGAAGGAACCAGAATACTGGGTAAGTGCAGAGGCAGGGGGCAGGGATACTGCTGGCTGTGGGCACTTGCTGGAGGGTGGAGCTCTTGGTTTGGGGTTCCTGGTCAGAGAACCAGGGCCAGAGAGGAGAGCTGAAGTGAAGGCAGAGGCACCATACCCTCCTGACTCCAGGATTAGAAGTGCTTATATTAATACCACTTATTTAAAAAAAAATGAATTGGCAAAGAAGAAAGAACCCCAACAGAAACATACATGCGAATAGGGAGGATCAGGGTTCATCTTTAGGGGAGGACATTGAAATAAAAAAAACTTCCACCCCAAAGACTAATGTAAAATAACTCCCTACCCAGAGAGAATTTATAAAATAATTCAAAAAAGAATTTAAAAATCAAATGAGAGACATTGAAGAAAAATTTTTTAAAAACTTTCCAAGAAAAATAAGATTATGAAAAAAAGTTAACTAGAAAAAGAGATACAGAGTCTCAAAGATGAAAATTATTTTTTGAGCCAGTGAAGCTATGAGAGACTAAGAAATAACAAAACAGATTATAAAGAATGAAAAAAAAAACAGAACAGAATGTAAAACATCTTATAAGAAAAACAACACATCTATAAACAGATCAAAAAGAGAAAATATAAGAATAATTGGACTGCCTGAAAGCTGTGACCAAAAAAAAAGGACCTTGACACAATAATACAGGAAATAATTCAAAAAATTATCCTGGAGTGATAGAACATGAGGGCAAGTGGAAATGAAATTGAAAGACAGACATAGAGAGAGAGAGAGAAAGAGTGGAGACAAAGAGAGACAGAGAGAGATAGACAGAGACAGAGAGAGACAGAGATAGAGATAGAAAGAGAGACAGAGACAGAGACAAAGAGAAAGAGAGACAGAGACAAAGAGAAAGAGAGAGAGAGAGAGAGAGAGAGAGAGAGAGAGAGAGAGAGAGAGA
>JAJPUD010001211.1:15561-108655 GCA_023553655.1 Myrmecobius fasciatus | reverse complement strand
GATGAGTATTGTGTAAAACTTACTCTCATTAGATTGGACTCTAAGAGAGTATATCAGACACATTTGGCTTCAAAGAAAGGCCTGACCCTCCTTGTGGGAAGGTGGGAGGGAAAGGAGGAAAGGAAAGGGATAAACTAATAGAAGGAGTAGGGGAAAGGTATAAAGGGGAGGGAGGGACTCTAAAGGGGGGAAGACTATTGGTGGGAGGTGGTCATCAAAAATAAAGTACTGGGGACAGAGGAAGGGAGAGAGGGGAAAGGGAAGAGAAAATCATAACTCTGGGTAAATAAGATGGCAGGGAATACAGATATAGTTATTTTAACTGTGAATGTGAATGGGATGAACTCTCCCATAAAATGGAAGCAGATAGCAGACTGGATTAAAAGCCATAATGCTACAATATGTTGTTTACAAGAAACACATCTAAAACATAGAGATACATACAGAGTGAAGGTAAAGGGCTGGAGCAGAATCTTCTATGCTTCAGGTGAACAAAGAAAGGCAGGGGTAGCAATCCTTATCTCGGATCAAATAAAAACAAAAATAGATCTAATTAAAAGAGATAAGGAAGGAAACTATATTTTACTAAAGGGTACCATAGACAATGAAGCAGTATCAATACTAAACATATATGCACCAAGTGGTATAGCATCCAAATTCCTAGAGGAGAAACTAACAGAGATGCAAGGAAAAATAGACAGTAATATTATACTAGTGGGGGATCTCAACCTTGCTCTCTCAGAATTAGATAAATCAAATCACAAAATAAATAAGAAAGAAGTTAGGGAGATTAACAAAAGGCTAGAAAAGTTAGGTATGATAGATCTCTGGAGGAAATTGAATGGTGATAGAAGGGAGTATACTTTTTTTTCAGGGGTTCATGGAACTTATACGAAAATTGATCATGTGTTAGGGCATAAAAACCTCAAAATCAAATGCAGAAAAGCAGAAATAGTAAATGCATCCTTCTCAGATCATGATGCAATAAAACTCACATGTAATATAAGGCCAGGAGAAAATAGACCACAAGTTATTTGGAAATTAAATAATCTAATCCTGAAGAACGAATGGGTGAAAGAGCAAATCATAGACACAATCGATAATTTCATCCAGGAGAATGACAATAATGAGACAACATACCAAAATTTGTGGGACACAGCTAAAGCGGTTATAAGGGGTAATTTTATATCTCTAGATGCTTACTTGCATAAAACAGAGAAAAAGAAGATCAATGAACTGGGCTTACAATTAAAAAAGCTAGAAAAAGACCAAATTACAAACCCTCAATTAAATACCAAATTGGAAATTCTGAAAATCAAAGGGGAGATCAATAAAATTGAAAATAAGAAAACTATGGAATTAATAAATAAAACTAAGAGTTGGTTTTATAAAAAAACCAACAAAATAGATAAGCCTTTAGTTAATTTGATTAGAAAAAGGAAAGAGGAAAATCAAATTGTTAGTCTCAAAAATGATAAGGGAGAACTTTCCTCCAATGAAGAGGAAATTAGAGTAATAATTAGGAGTTTCTTTGCCCAACTTTATGCCAATAAATTTGATAATGTAAATGAAATGGAGGAATATCTACAAAAATATAGATTGCCCATATTAACAGAAGAGGAAATAAATTATTTAAATAGCCCTATTTTGGAAAAAGAAATAGAACAAGCTATTAATCAACTCCCTAAGAAAAAATCTCCAGGGCCAGATGGATTTACCTGTGAATTTTACCAAAAATTCAAAGAACAATTAATCCCAATAGTATATAAACTATTTGAAGAAACAGGGAAAGAAGGTGTACTACCAAATTCCTTCTATGACACAGATATGGTGCTGATAGCTAAACCAGGTAGGGAGAAAACTGAGAAAGAAAACTATAGACCCATTTCCCTAATGAATATTGATGCAAAAATTTTAAATAAGATTTTAGCAACGAGATTACAGAAAGTCATCCCCAGGATAATATATCATGACCAAGTAGGATTTATACCAGGAATGCAGGGCTGGTTCAATATTAGGAAAACTATTAGCATAATCAATTATATTAATAACCAAATTAATAAAAACCATATGATTATCTCCATAGATGCAGAAAAAGCCTTTGATAAAATCCAACACCCATTCCTATTAAAAACACTGGAGAGTATAGGAATAAATGGGCTTTTCCTTAAAATGATTAGTAGTATCTACTTAAAACCTTCAGCAAGCATCATATGTAATGGAGTCAAACTAGAACCATTCCCAATAAGATCAGGAGTGAAACAAGGCTGCCCACTGTCACCATTATTATTTAATATTGTCTTAGAAATGTTAGCTTTGGCAGTAAGAGAAGAAAAAGAGATTAAAGGAATTAGAGTAGGTAATGAGGAAACCAAATTATCACTCTTTGCAGATGACATGATGATATACATAGAGAACCCTAAAGACTCAACTAAAAAACTACTAGAAACAATTCACAACTTTAGCAAAGTTGCAGGATACAAAATAAATCCACATAAATCATCAGCATTTTTATATATTACCAATAAAGTTCCGCAGCAAGAGATACAAAAAGAAATTCCATTCAAAATAACTGTTGATAGTATAAAATATTTGGGAATTTATCTGCCAAGGGATAGTCAGGAACTATATGAACTAAACTACAAAACACTTTCCACACAAATAAAATCAGACCTAGTCAATTGGAAAAACTTAAAATGCTCATGGGTAGGCTGAGCGAATATAATAAAAATGACAATATTACCCAAACTAATTTACTTATTTAGTGCCATACCAATCAAACTCCCAAGAAATTGTCTTACAGATCTAGAAAAAATACTAGCAAAGTTCATTTGGAAGAACAAAAGGTCAAGAATTTCAAGAGAATTAATGAAAAAAAAGGCTGATGATGGTGGACTTGCTGTAGCAGATCTAAAACTATATTACAAAGCAGTGGTCATCAAAACCATTTGGTACTGGCTAAGAAATAGAGTAGTCAATCAGTGGAATAGGATAGAATCACAAGACAAACTAGGCAATAACTATAGTAATTTAGTCTTTGATAAACCCAAAGACCCCAGCTTTTAGGATAAATACTCACTATTTGGCAAAAACAGCTGGGAAAATTGGAAATTAGTGTGGAAGAAATTAAAGCTTGACCCACACCTAACACCACATACCAAGATAAGATCTAAATGGGTTCATGATCTGGATATAAAGAGTGATACTATAAGTAAATTAGAGGAATGTAATATAGTTTACCTCTCAGACCTATGGAGATAGAATAAATTTATGTCCAAAGAAGAACTGGAACTCTTAATTGAAAACCAGATAGATATCTTTGACTATATTAAGTTAAAAAGTTTTTGTACAAACAAAACTAATGCAGACAAGATTAGGAGGGAAGCATCAAATTGGGAAATCATCTTTACATTTAAGGGTTCTGATAAAGGTCTCATCTCTAAAATATATAGAGAATTGTCTCATATTTATAAGAATTCAAGCCATTCTCCAATCAGTAAATGGTCAAAGGATATGAACAGACAATTTTCAGAGGATAAAATTGAAACTATTTATAGTCATATGAAAAGGTGCTCCAAATCACTATTGATCAGAGAAATGCAAATCAAGACAACCCTGAGGTACCACTACACACCTGTCAGATTGGCTAAAATGACAGGAAAAGTTAATGTTGGAGAGGATGTGGGAGGGCTGGGGCACTGATGCATTGTTGGTGGAGCTGTGAACGGATACAGCCATTCTGGAGAGCAATTTGGAGCTATGCTCAAAAAATTATCAAACTGCATACCCTTTGACCCAGCAGCATTTCTATTGCGCTTATATTCCAAAGAAATCATAAAGGAAGGAAAGGGCCTCACATGTGCAAGAATGTTTGTGGCAGCCCTTTTTGTAGTGGCTAGAAACTGGAAATTGAATAGATGCCCTTCAATTGGAGAATGGCTGAATAAATTATGGTATATGAATATCATGGAATATTATTGTTCTGTAAGAAATGACCAGCAGGATGATTTCAGAGAGGTCTGGAGAGACTTGCAGAAACTGATGCTAAGTGAAATGAGCAGAACCAGGAGATCATTATACACGGCAACAACAATATTATATGATGATCAATTCTGATGGACATGGCTCTCTTCAACAATGAAATGTTTCAAACTACCTGCAATTGTTCACTGAATAAAGCCATATACACCCAGAGAGAGGGATGTGAAATGTGGACCACAACATAACATTCTCATACTCCTTGATCGCTGTTTGCTTATATTGTGTTTCCTTTATCTGATATGTCTTTTGTGTAGATAAGATTTTTCTTGCACAACAATGATAAGTTTAGAAATATGTATACATATATTCGATTTGCCAGTATTTTAACATAATTAACATGTAGTGGATATCCTGCCATCTAGGGGAGGGGTGGGGAGTTGGGGGGAAAATTTGTAACAGAAAGCTATGTAAGGGTTAGTGTTGAAGAATTACCCACACATATGTTATGCAAATAAAATAAAATAAAAATAAAAATAATTTTTTCTATAATTATGATTTGGGATTAACATTTTAACTGTGCAATCTTTTTGACTTGAAATAGTATCTTCCATTTGAAGACTCATTTTCCTGAGTTCAAATCATTCTCTAAAGGTAAGCAATTATTGTTAACTGTTGACAATTAAATATATACGCATATATATGTATACACACATACATACACATATGTACATGTGCACATACTGTGGGAACCTGAGCAAATCATTCACCCCATGTGCCTCAGTTTCCTCATATGTAAAATGAGCTTGAGAATGAAATGGCAAACCACTTCAGTATTTTTGCCAAGAAAAATCTCAAATGGGGTCACAAAATCACAGATGAACAACAATATTTATTATTATGATATTTTACTATTTTTTTCAAAATGTTTTCCCATCTGTCATCGAATTTGACACTCAAAACAATCTAATGAGGGAGCTAGAATAGATAGCTTTAATAATGCTGTTACAGTTCCTCATATGCTTCTTCACAGAACCTTACACAGCAGCCAACTGATTTGAAATCTCCCTCTGGTGGCCACAAGTAAGCTTAAAATTTGAGCTACTCTCCAGTGTATGTCTGTGTGCATGTACTTATGTGTGTATGTATATTTATGCATGTATATATTGTGTGCATGTATGTATGTGTTGTGCATTATGAATATATGTATTTGTATGTATTTGGATCATGAATTATATATGTGTATATATGTGTGTACATATTTGTGTATATTATACACTTATATGTATTTGTGTTTATATGCATGTGTATATGTTTTATATCTACATTATTGCACATGTGCATATATGTATGCATGTGTGCATCTAGGTGTATACATACTCATACTTGTGTATTTAATTATCAGCAGTTAAAAATAATTGTTTATCTTTAGAGAGAGATTTTAAAGTTTTTGAAATGCTTCAGTGGTATAATTTATTTGATAATAATATTATGCTAGGAGAGTAATATAGAAATAATATTATGCTAGGAAGTAATATAGAATGAAGAAAACAAAACTACAATATTCAAAATGACCACAATCATGTAAATAATAACTACTCTGAAAAAGAGATAAACACTAATGAAATGGCAGTAACAATTTTAAATCTTTAGAATTCATAATGAAATAACCAGCATTTCCAGGAGAAAAGTTTTCAGGAGAAAACTAGGCCTATGGAATGTCACCTACAATTAGGCACAGCCTGTGTTTGTGGTAGCAAAAAATTGGGGGGGAGGGGGTTGGTACAAGGAAGGATTCATAGGCTTCAGAGGAAATTATTTGGGGGTGAAATAAAGAACAAAAAAATTTTTTAAGCATGATATTATTATCCTTCAAAGGCTACCTTGGGAACTCTGATCAATGTAATGAATAATCATTATTCCAGAGGAGTCATGATGAAACTTACCATCAGCTCCTGACAGAGAGATAATAGAAACCTTTGTGAAGTTCAGTGCAATAAGAGAGATTTTATTTTCATTTACTATGCATATTTGTAACAAGTATTTGTTTTTTTTTCTTTTTTAAAGGGGGAGGAGTGGGAAGGTAGAAGGGAAAGAAAGTCAGTCTTTGTTAAATGAAAAAAATTAACCAGATTCTTAAAATTCTAGAACAAAAGTTGCCTTGACAGTAAGCAATCTGTGTCTACAAGATAGATAATTGTTCTTTCACCCTAATATTTTCCTTTATAATAGGCAAACGGTCACAACAAGCTAGTCCAAGCTGCTTCTTATTATTTCTGAGGAATTATTTCTAATCACAAGAGGATATTGTAATAGTAGAAAGTAGTAAGGATGGGGAAAAAAGGGATAGTAACAGTAAGCTTCTTTTCACTTCAGCATATCATTTCACACACACACACACACACACACACACACACACACACACACACACACCTTCACTTTCCTACTCTGTAAATTGGGTATAATAATATTCACATTTTTATCTCAAAAGGTTGTTGTAAAAAAAGCACTTTGAAACTTAAAGGTCTATGGAAATGTGATTTATTGTTATCTGGATGCTGGAAATATCTTGGTAGTCATAGAATCATAATTGGAAGGAAACTTCCAGGCCATCTTGTCCTAGCCTCTCCTTTCATAGATGAGGAATTGAAGCCCAAAGAGAAGTGACTATCCTAAAAACATATAATAACAGAGCTGGATATAACTAGATCCTATCTGTGATATTTCCACTGAATCATTCTGCCCCCGATGTGAGAGGGATTATCATGGACTAAGTTGGTCTTCATTGCTAGTCCTATGCTTCTTTCATAGCATCTGTCCTAGATTTAGAAGGCTAATAATTCCATGAGTGACACCAGACTTTCCCTCTTATTGACCAACAATTAATAGCAGATGATCTCTAAATGGATAGTTACTTCCATGGCACTAAAAGGTGAAAGCAAATCCAACACATAACTCACATATATTACAATGCAGTTAACTGAATAATAAAGAGTATCAAAAGAAATAATTTATGACTAACTAACTCCATCTCAGGCATGTAGGTGACATGATGGGTAGAGTGCTGATCTCTTGAGTCAGGAACTCCTGAATTCAAATCCTGCCTCAAACACTACTGTGTGACCTCCAACAAGTCACAACCCCATTTGCCTCAGTTTCCTCATCTGGAAAAGGATCTGGAAAAGGAAATGGCAAACCACTCAAGTATCTTTGCCAAGAAAATCCCAAAAAGGGTTACCAGGAGTCAGACACAACTGAAAAACTACTAATTACAAAGGCTTTATCTTGAATAAACAGCAAATCCACAGAGAATGAATGCTACAAGCTCCCCTTATTGAGTGCTTTCAAATGAGAATCATAGATCTTTTCAGGTTGTAAAGTTTCTATTCCTCCACCAGATTTCTCTAGACTAAATATATGTACCAGTATCTGTGAAAGATCAAAGGACCAACCAGTCTTTGTGGCAACAATGCAACTTGAGACTGGATTGCTCTTATTTACAAAGAGAAAATGCTCAATGGCTGAAGTCCCTTGCTTTTCATTTGCAAGGAATTTGATCAAATGTTCTAAAAGATTTACAAATTCTAATCAGCCATGGTGTCAGAGCCTGAGCTAATGGACACTTTTTGAAGGGTTAATTGCTAGGGCAGACTCACTGATAGACTTTTTATTTCCCCACAGTCTTAATTAGTCTTTGGGCAACTCAGTCTTGACATACATTAGAGATTCTCTGTGACCTCAGCTGCAGGCACTTGCTAGAAACCTACATCCCATAATTAACCTTGGGATGTTATGCAGTCAGTAACTTTGGGAGGTTATGATCATCTCAAGATTGAAGATCTGCTCTGCTCCAACACTAGCACTAGTAAATAAACTGAAAATAATCCTGACAAGAACTACCATTACCTTAAAAATGGAGATAGGGCAGGAATTTATACATAAATCAAGAGAAAGAAACAAAAGACAAATTACACTTTTGGGAAACAAGTTTATGAGATTACAAGCAGCTGTACTTCAAAGAAAACTATTAGCTCAACATGCAAAAAGAAAAAGAAAATTATAAACCATAAAAAGATCAATTATAAAAGAATTCCAATAAACTATACTTAATACAAATATTTCTTTTGCTTAAAAAGGAGGTTCCCCAAATGGGGTATTTATACTTTCAGTTTCAGTATACAATAAATAATCACAATACAATCATAACATGATATAATCATGATACAATGATGATGACAAAGTAAGTAAGCTTGGTCATTACTTTTACAATTAAAAATTCACACAGTAGTATAGTACAGATAAGTACAGTAATTCTTATCAAAGTCAAAAGAAGGCAATGGTTGATTGAACAACACAAATGTGCTGTACGGAAAATCTGAAAATGATTTATATATCCATACATATAAATACTACATATATGTGCAGAGAAAGAGCTGGCTTGAATTGATAGAAGTTTCCTCATTTGGGAGTTTATTTCTGCATCAATGAAATCTCAGCTCTAGGCTCTATATTATCCTATGGTATTTATTATGTGCTTATTGTTATATGTGCCCATACATAATATGTATTATATGTGTATGATTCTTATTATTATATATGTATACATATCTTTATGTTGTTCAGTCACTTTAGTCATGTCCAACTCTTCGTGAGACCATTTGGAGTTTTCTTGGCAAAGATACTGGAGTGGTTTGCCATTTCTCTCTCCAGTATACACATATCTACACACACACACGTATATATGCATATATACGTGTGTGTGTGCATATATGTGTGCCTTTGTTTCAGTTTCCCCAATGTGAAAATGGAGAGGCATTTCTGCCTCAATGTTTTCAGTCCTTCAGGAACACAGGGGTTCAGATACAAGTCATAAAAGCATGAAATTTTAAGTCATGGGTTCTCTCTGAGATACTGGACCTTCTGCCTAAATTTTCCCATAACTGTGCCAGTTTCCCCATGAAATAAATAAAAGAATCCTGAAAGAACAGGTAAAGTAAGAGATCTCTAAAATCTTTAAAGAATGAGCCAAGCATGAACCCATAGCTCTGGATGAATCAAGAGAGTAGGACATTTTTAAAGTCATCTGTCTTATCTTCATTGCTCTCGTTTAGTCTGGGAACTCCCAGCTGAGTCTCCTTGAGCTTCTGCCTTCTTCACTACAAAGTAGATGACTGAGTAGTCCTGGGAAACAAAATACAAATGTAAAGCCCTAGAGAACAGAGAGAAAGGGAATGGGATTGGGAAGTCAGGGAATATGACTCACCTTGTCAAGTGGAGGCTTTCCTGAGGCATCTGCTATGGAAAGAAAAGGAGAGTTAAGTAAAGAGTAATGTTCAACCTTAGAGTTTATATTTAATCATCCAAGAGCCCAAGCTACCCCAAACCTTTCCATTGGTCATTGTCATCTGTTTTTAAGAGACTATTCCTCTCTTTCACTTCTGTTGCTATTTCAACATTCTCAGCTTTTCTGGCTTGTCCATCCTTTATCCTCCAGCTTCTTAAACTGTAAGTTGCTACCCAATATGGATCTCATAACTGAATGTAGGAGTCTTGAAATTATGATTTATTATCAATAAATGTTTGGTTTGTATGAATATTTTATATATCCCTATACCCGGGGTCACATAAAAATTTCTCTGGTTTAAAGGAGTCACAAGTGGAAAAAGTTTAAGAAGCCTTGCCTATAGTTCACCTTTTTCTAAGTTCTTGACAAGATTTCATAGACAGAGCAAATCTTCCAATAAAACCAACAAAGTTTTTCTTCTAATCCCTGATTTTTGCCTTCACATCTTAGCATCTTGTTAATGTGAACATGAGAATTCCCTATCCAGAGCCACTTTTGATTGCTGCCTGTCAGTGTTCTCCACTAAAGAAAAAAAGGAAAAAAAAACCTCACCCATGATCAGAAACTTTCCCTGAAGCAAACTCCAAATATTTTGTATTATTTAGTTTGCCCATTACTACAAGTCTATGGAAAGGGACTAAAATGAGAAGGGGGCAAGTTTGATTCTCTTCAATATACATCCTAAAAAATGGAGGCCAGACAGGGGATCAGATAGGTCTCCAAGTTCTGTAACAGTTTTCCAGGAAGACAATAATAAAGATTAAAATAAACTATGTGTCTAATTCTCTACCAAAGGGACCTGGAGGGAGCTTCACAGAAGGTCAAAAACAAAAAGTTCCTAAAGTAGAGTTAGTTTGGCTAATATGGAAATATCTCCTTCACATATATAATTGATATCATATTGCTTGCCTTCTCAGTGGGTGGGAGAGAAAATTGAGGAAAGGAGAGGATTTGGAACTCAATATTTTTAAAAAATGAATTTTAAAATAAATAAAATATATAGAATGCAGCCAGTTCCCCAGCATAGCAGAGATGGGAACATTATGCAGTTCTGCTGGTCAGGACACGAGAACAAGAACTTCAGTAGTCCAGGAAAGCAGCTCTGTGGCTACTTGGCCATAAGCTAAGCTCATGTTGGTCAGTCAGAGATTTTGTTACATGTTCCAAGTGATAGATTCCCAGTCCGTGCTATAGCTTTGGATGAAGGGGTGGCTGAGGAAGCAGAGAGGCAGGTGTAAGGGCAGGGATGAGGTAGCAAAGAAGCTAAGCCAGAGACTAGGAAGCCCCTCTCAGTGCAAACCTGAGAACAGTTTTCATATGTTCACATCAGTCACATCTACTTCTTTGAGAATCAGCTGAAGGATGTCAATATAATACTCTAAAAAAAAAAGTAGTACTCTTAAGCTCCAACAAAATTATTCTATTCAGAGTTCCAGTATCTCACCTGCCCCTTCTTTTCCCTGCTGTGTACTCCAGACTTCTGAATAGGTCACATCTTCAACAACTGGAGTCTCTGGAACAGACAATGAGATTGTTTAAAGTGCCAATGGAACAGACAATGAGATTGTTTAAAATGACTTTTTCCAGCCAACTCTCTGAAAATTCAAACTTGAGGTGGTTAGAAAGACCATACAAGACAACCTCAAATTCATAGACTCTTATGATTGGACATCAGAGATGTCTTTTTTGTCCAACCCTTTACCTGAATGAAATATACCAAACGATGCTAGAACATTGGGCCAAATCTAATAGGAGGAAATTTAATAGGAAAGTAAATCTTACACTTTCCTTCCCTATTCAAAAATGATATGGTCTGCCTCAGGAAGTAGTAGGATAGTAGTAGGTTCCACCCCAATGGATTTCCTCAAATAAAATTTTATGATCATTTATTAAGTATATTACAGATAGGTTTCAGATGTATATTAGATTAGATACCCTCTGATGTCCCTTCCAATTCTGAGATTTTGTGATGTCCTCCAATGATAGAAATGTCACTACCTTTCAAGAAAATGTATTTTATTTTCTTTATACTTAACAGGAAATTTTCATTTACAATGAATAAAAATCATTCACAGTATGAATTCTGCCCATTATTTTTGGTTTTATACTTTAGGACCAGTGTACATTAGTCAATACTAAATGAAAGTCATTTAAAAGATAATATTTCCTTGTCTTCCCACACACACACACACACACACACACACACACACACACACACACACTTCTCAACAAAGCTCCTCAGTTTCCCTTTTCTTCTCCCTTCCTTTTACTCTCTCAGTCACCCTTAGGAATATCTTGCTGATTTCATGAGCCTTACCATCATTATGTATTTCTTGCAGTTTCAACTGTGTATATGCATTTGATTCCATGGTTTCTTGGATTTGGATAGGAGGGCTCCTGTGAGACACAGAAAGGCGTGTAATTTTGGAAAACAGTGAAAGAACTAAATGTGAATGATGTGGAGGGGGATTCCTGAGAAAAAGGAAAATTAGAATGATACAGGACTTTAGGGAAACCAGCAGCCAAGAAGGCACAGAAAATTCTGAATGACATGAGTTGGCAACATCAAACAGATTTTTTTTTCCCTTCATGCTAGACCTGGTTGGAGAAGATCAGGCAGCTTGGGACCAAAAGCTAGACAGTGTATAGTCCATTTAAACACATTGAAACTCTTAGGAATGAAAGGGGAACGCTGGAGATGCCATTATAATAGAAAGACATTAGCTCAGCACATTCCTAACTTGATCCTTGACTGTACGTGCTTAGAATTAAATACAAATCATATGTGGGTGATGAAAAGTCCAGTGTGATTTTAATAATCCATGCCTGAGTCATTGTCATGGACAGAAGATATATAGATAAATGGATGGCACAATATAAACCAATCAGTTAAAGAAATAAATGCTATAACACCAGTTGCAAGCAGAACCCAGAAAATATATGCCCCAGGGACTGACTGGGGGATGGAGGAAGGTGAGTTCAGGGAATTGCTTTCATACATCTAGAAGGGTGTTAAGAAAAGAACAAGACATGTCCAATCATTGAGATAAACAGTAAGTAAATTCCATATTTCTGCAGTGTGTTCAACTTAAAAAAAAAGTAGCAAAAATAAATGTTTGGGGAAGTCTAGGCAGTTCTCACCTGGGCAGGTCTGTAGAAGAATTTCGCCCTGAAAAGCAAAGTAGAAGAATGTATCAGTAGAGGTTTCTCTCTCTCTCTGGCAAATCTGGAACTACAATAGAGGACCTGGGTCTTTCCCTAAATTTAGGGGGGCCAAAATTTAGGGGGACACTGAAGAAACTCAAATTTCTTTAGAAACAACAAAAACACCTAGTTTACAAGAATAATTAGTAGGAGGTGGATGGATTAGGGAAGACAAATATTAAGCATCCACAATATTCCAGGAACTTTCCCAATATTATTGCTTTGTAATGATGTGTGTGTGTATAGACACATATATACATATACATGTATATAATTTCATTTATGAATTAGGATAGGAAACTTCCAGGTAGTACACTTCCTCCACAATACAGAACTTTGTGTCTAGAAGTTTAATAATAGTTAGCATTTATATAAGACTTTGGGGTTTGCAAAGGAATGTTTCTGATGTAGGAAAAAATATGGTTTGTAGTTTCAGCACCAAATGATAGAATTCACAAAGGCCCTTCTCTTTGGCAAAAGGTTGGTCTATTTAGGAGATATTCCAGACAAAATAAAGGGATACAATAGACATTCAGAATGGTAAATACGAAATAAAGTGGGAGAGCATTTAGTTAGCAAGAAAATTTTAACAATTAATGATGAAAAGGGCAAGTTCCCTAGTGAAACCCACAATTAGTCAGGAAAAAGGAAATGCCCCCAAGAAGATGGGCTTGCCCTTAGCTGGCAGGCTAAATCCTGAAACGGACTTAGCACCCTAAAAGAGTCAGTTCTAAGGAGACAGACACCATAAGGCATGGTGTAGGGATCAGAGGAAAGATACCATGTGAGGGAGGAATGAAGGGAAAGAGACCACAAGACAGTGAGGTGATGGACTAACCCAAAGTGGGTTCAAGCAAAGATGGCATGGATCATAGACAAATTTTATAGGGGAAATTTAACCTCAGGGACATAACTGGGATTTCTTGCCCAGCAAGGTGGGGCTGCCCACAACCTCCATAGAAGGTGAGCCTCAGGAGGTTGGCATGAGTGGTATTTCTTGGCTGGACTCAACAAAGTGAGTTAAACTGAGTAGATTAAACTATTCCGTATTTGCCTCAGGGCAATGTCAGTCTTTCTCAACCAACTGCACCCAGACAACCAGAACCTCATCACAAAATACTTTCCAAATGTTATCTAATTTGATCTGCATAACAACCCTGAGAGGTAGGTGCTATTATAATCCTCAATTTACCAATGAAGAAACTGAGGAAGACAGGGATTAAGTGACTTGTTCAAGATCACACAGCCAGTAAGTGTCTGAGGCTGGATTTGAATTCAGATTCCTCCTGACTCCAGGTGCACTCTATCTATCTTCTACAGTTACCTTCTAGTCATAATAGTTTGGCTTTTCTATAGCACTTTACAGCTTATACATATATATATATTTGTACATATATATAATATGTATGTGTATATTATATATATTTTATATATTTATATATACACACATATATAATATACAAATACACATATATAATATACAAATACACACATATACATATATACACATGTGTATACATATACATACTAACTCTCTCATTCTATTCCCCTGAAACAAACCAACTGCATTTGTAAAAAGGTGATTTGTGAGTGAATTTTATGCTAACTCCTCAAGATATATTCTGTCAAGATTGTGCTAGGTGCTGAAATATCTATACCTATACATACATATATATATATATATATATATATGTTTATATTTATATATATGTGTGTGTGTCTATGTGTCTGTGTGTATATATATATATGTGCATGTGTGTATGTATGTATGTGTGTGTATAAAATATAACTGGGAAGCTCAGAAATATGCAATCAGCTGGCTGGGGGCTGCTTTGCTGGTTCACTGGGTCCTGAAAAATTTACAAACCAAATGAAGTTCTTAAACTATAAGTTATTTTATTGTCTTCTAATTGTTTCATAATCTTGAGTCTTGTCTCCTCAACAAGACTTTAAGCTCCCAAAGGCCAAAGGCTAGTTGCTACATGTGCTGACAATCTAGACATTTGTGAAGAACCTACTAAGTGCAAGGCCCTGCCCTAGGCTCTGGAGAAAATGCCAAGTTTAGAGAAATCACTGTCCCTGCCTTTATGGAGTTTGAAATTTATTAGGTGGATATGGCACATACCTAATACAAAATAATACATATTGATTATATCAGAAAGGTACATAGTTCTATGGGAAACACAAAGATTGAAAAGTCATCACTGAATGGGAAAATATGGGAATGCTTCTAGAGAAGATATCATTTGAGATAGGTTTTGAAGGATGAGTAAGAATTTAGCAGCTGGGGAAAAGGGTAGCCCAGCATAAATAGTAGCACGAAGAAAGATACAGAAAGAAAAAGGCATAAGGGGTAGTTTGAAATGGCAAGCAATCCAACTTGATTGAATGTAAAATTCACGGCAGGAATTAATGTAAACTAATGTCCAAGCCTGGTGCCTTCTTGTCTAAGTCAGGAGGTAGCACTGAGGACCTTGCCTTTAATCATGTCATTATCTCAGAACCCATTGGAGGCAGGAAAGTCATATAGATGCCGTGAAAGGGCCAAAGCTTTGGGGAAATAAATTAGGTGTCACCATCAGCTCCCCAAATTCTAGGATCCAAAGAGAACATTAACCAACCTCTTCCTAATCTGCACTTCTCTTACTGGTTTCTAGCTCTTATTTCAGCCCCTTGGATTTTGGTGCCCTGAAGAAACCCTACTGCCAACATTTCATGACCTTTTCGTCTGTATTTACTTAAATCCTGATTTAGATATTACTCCTCTTAACCCCAGAAGAGATTTCCATTTCTTAATGTTGGTGATAGATAAAAAGTTAGGATGGAATCAGAATGAGGATAACCCTGAATGTCAATGAAAAAATATTTAAATTTTACCTAATAAGAACCATTAAGCTAAAGGTTTTGAGGTTGTTGGGTTTTTGTTTGTTTTTGTTTTTGAGACCTAGTGTCCCAGGCAAGAAGCACAATATCCACTCACAGGTCAATCCCAATACCGATGGGCTTGTAAGCTTTAACTTCCCCTTTTTTTCCTGATTTGGGCTAGTTTGTTCCTCCTTAGGCAGCCTCAAGACACTTTTTTTCCATGGGGCCTATCATATTGATGTCTGACTTAATGTGGCACCCAATTTGGTGTTTAACCTCCTTTAACTCAGAATTCCTAAATTCTAGAAATATGCCTCCCCCCTTACCTTCCCTACCAGCAAGGACCACAGATTACACATCACTATTTCTAGCTAGATTTTTATATATGAATGATTATTGGAGTAGTGATATGGAAAAAGAGATTAAGAGAAAAATGTAGGTGGGAAGCCTTCTAGAACTTATCAAAATCACCAAATAAGTGATAATTAAGATTGTGACCATGGGTTTAAAAGTATTTCTCACATATTATCTCATCTGATCTTTGCTGCAATGCTGAGAGCTAGATAATGCAAATCTGATTATTTCTATCTTACTGATTTAAGGTGGTTTGATTTGCTCAAGATTGCAAAGTTAAACAAGTAAATGATAGAACCTGAACTCAGACCCAAATCCTTGGTCTCAAATGTCAAATGTTCCATCATACTCCCTGTCTACACAAACTAGGCACCCCCTATATGTGCATAAACTTGAAAATGAGAAGCTGTCAAACTATTTGTAAATTTCTAGAAATAGGTACTAGGTTTTATGATTTTATTGATGTAGGGTCATTTCATAGTCTTGGAGAACTGAGTAGACTAGCTGGCATCAAACTCAAATATAAATGGATCCCTATGGTCCCATATTAACTTAGAAAATCACAAATTAACATTATCTCTTGGGTTGTATTTTTATTTATTTTATTAAACATTTCCCAGTTACAATCTGATTAGGCCTCTTAGGAATTTTGGGGCCTCCCAGAGTTTTATATCCCTGGCCCTAGAGCACTGTGATTAAGGTCACAAATTCAATATGTGACAGAAATCATATTTTCCTGGCTTAGCCTCATCCTCTGTCCCTGGTCCCAACTTTCTTGACCTATTCCAGCAAGTGGAATCTCCTTTTCAGCTAGTTTTATCACTATGTAGGAAACTGAAGGGAAAAAAAAATCTATTTGATATTGTCACCCTACAAATCACCCAGAATTCTCTGTGCCCTCTTGGCTAAAGACTCCCCCAAACCTTGTGTCACTACAATTTTTTTCTCTCTGGGTTTTTTCCTTTGATTACAATATTAACATTCAGTTTTGTCATCGTCCCCCCAAATAGCATGTCTTTCTTTGTTTTATAATGCCCTCTCATCCAAAACCTCCCCAAAATCCAATCAAATGATCCCATTCAGTCAGAATCACAAAAAATATATGGTGATGGTAAGGCTCATACCATCAGCAAAGTCTTCCCAGGCTGGGCCTAGGGAATAAAGGGAAGGAACAAAGACAGGAAAATTGAGGAGCTTTGTTGAGGAATGTCAGGAAGGGATAAATGAGTATCTTTTGAAAGACTTTCATGTGGTTTTCATTGACCAGTTTTCTACTGGTCTTAGAGTTTAAAAGTAGGAACAATGAACAGAAATCATATTGCAGATGATTTTTACTCAACATTAGGAAAAACTTGTCAATTAGAAAGGTATAAAAAGAAGAAATGTGCTGCTTTGAAATGTAGTCAGTTCTCCAACATTGAAAGTCATCATAAAATCTGATTCAGAAGGGATAACAGAAAGCATCTAACCTAACAGTTATGTGCACTAGAAATCTCTCTAGCTTGAATTTATTTTGAGATTATAATCTGCTTAAAAACCCAGATCTCTTTCCACTCTAGCTATGCCTACTCCTGTATTTGTAAAGATGATTACTTGATCACAAAAGAAGAATTTCACATTTATCCTTATTAAATTCCATCTAATTAGACCTGGTTCTTCACGTAGCTTGTCATGAGCTCTATTATCCAATATGCTAGGTATTGCACCTTGGTATCTTGTCATTTGCAATTTGACAAACATGTCATCTATGACTTCGTTGAACCATAAAAGTGTCAACAGCAGATAACCAAAGACACATTTTCTTCATTATATTATCACTAGTCCAACAATTTGCAGTTTCTTCCTTCCTCACAAAAATCCATTAAATTGCCTACATATTGCTCATTTGACGTTAGTTCCCAAAATAGAAATGCTTGGAAAATATACCCATTTTGAGGAAGTGAAATTAACCCTGAAGAGCAAATAGAAGTTCCCAGAAATGACTGAGTTATTTTAGTACTATCTTTTAAAATGCAAAAATAGTCTTTCACACCTTGAGGCAGAGATCACCACACCCCCTTTCGGGATTGCTAATCTAATCATTGTGCTACCAACTAATTTGTTAGATGGTAAGGGCACTACATTGTAAGGAGTGTGGCATAAGGTAAAGGAAGGAAGATTTGGAGTCAGGATACTTTTCTGCACCTTATTTCCTTCATCTCTAGGCCAAAGACTGATCTAGTGTTTTCATTGATATGGGGAATTTGTAAGTGTTAGAGCTAGTCTTAAACCCTGGGCTACTGACTTCTAGTCCAGTAATTACCACATTTTCTCTGGCTGTGAAAAAGAGGAAATAACAGAGGGCAACAAACCTGATTTCCTTTGATGCTTGAAGTAAACCAGAAGAGCAACAGCAATAAAACCAAGAACACTGCCCAGAGCTATGGTGATTACTGCTGTAAGTGAGCCCCTTCCATTCCCTGTGGGCACAGAGGAAAGTATGAGTCTTGGAGAAGAGCAATGCAGGGCCTAGAATTTCCTGGGACAAAAAACTATTGCTTTCATCTGGACTGGCATAAAAAGTAGAACAGCAAATCTAAAAGGCAGGACATAGGAGGATCTCTTGGGCTTCTTAAGTATCAAATAGAAATTGAGGAAGGGATAAGGTCCTTGTTATCTCTACTGTCTTGACTGCCATTGGAAGTATCCCAAAGATGCCTTCAAGTGAATCTACAGAAGATGAAAAAAATCAGCTTAGGGATTTCATCAGATGAAAAATCTAAGAGCAGAAGGTGAGATTGCCCTCTCAAACAATGCAAAGAAAAGGAGGATTGTTTGAGAAAATAAGAAAGTCAGTTCACTTTGCTGCCACCATCTTCCTTCATAACAGAGAGTTCAAAATCTGCTTTTAGTAAACACCAAGTCTTCCCCCCTAGGCTACCTCCAATGTTCTCTCTATGCCTGATGAGTGTGTCACTCTCAGTGTTTCCTGCTTCTGTCCTCCTATGGTCTAGTCCTTAAGGTAATAGGTTTCTATGTGAACTTTAGAGATAGCAAATCTTGGAAAAACATTATCTAATCTGTATTTCTTTTCTTAGAATCTCTTCATTTTCAGCTTATCCCTTAGGAACAAAGAAATTCAGAAAATTGGAAAAACAATTCAATCTGGACAGAAAGGAATGGGGACCTAGAAAAAAAGATGGGCAGGATAACTTAGTGGGAGCCCAATTTGGGCTGGGAGTAGAAGCAGGGAAGGAGAGAGAAAAATGGAAACTTTTGGAGGAGCAGGAATGGACCAAGAATGAGCTTGACTGAGGGACTGCTAAACAAACTTTTTCTCCCATAAGATGAATTTTTGCAAGTTATTTTCTGCATCTGTAATTACCAAGGAAAGAAGGAAGGAAGGAAGGAAAAGAAGAAAGAACAAAAGAGAGAAAGAAAGAGGGAGAGAAGGAGAAAGCCATGAGAAGAGAGGAGAGGAAATGAAGAGATGAGAGGAGATGAGAGGAATAGAGGTAAACTTACTTCTTACAGTAATGCTCACAGAATGACTGGGAATAAGGCTGCTGTTGTTGTCAGCTGTGCAGTAGTATTTCCCAGCATCACTCTCCCTCACAGCAGAAATTGTGAACTCTGCTACCACTGAGTGCTGAATTTTCTTCTCCAGAATGGCTTCTGTGCCTTCTTTATGCCAGGAGAATGTGATGGTCCCTGAGCCTTCAGCTACTGAGCAAAGAAGAACCAGCTTCTGCCCTCCTATCACATGCCCTCCATGAGGTTGCACTTCCATGTGAACTCCAGTGATGGGGATTCCTGGGTGAATATTTTGACTTGTGAGGTACTCTTTTATAGGAGATTTAGGGTTAGGAAAGAGGCTGAAATGAACATTTGAAGTGCTGAAATAAAAGGTCAGGGTAGATGAAATAGGAAATGTTTCAGGGTCAGATGCTGAGGAATGAAAATTGAAAATAATTCCAAATCATTCCTGGGGAGGAAAAAATACCCTCTCTCCTCTTTAATCAAGTTTTATGAGCTTTCTAACTGGTTAACTTTCTAACCTAATGCCAATGGCATCAATTATCCAAGATTAAATAGCGTTGGACTTCTACATGGAATGCTAGTTCCTCCAACAGATTTTCCTCTATATTTTTGAAGCATTGAGATTGACCATATATCAAGCCAAGCTTCTCCTCTACTCTTCTAGCTCCTAGTGATACCTTTATAAGCAGAAATATTTAAAAGTGCTTGCTGAATGTTGAATCCACTTATTTCCATATTGACTTGACCCTTAGCATATACTCCACTTTTAGCATATACTTCTTTTTTTCTTTTTTTATAACTCCCCAAATAGATTGTCAATATATTGAGGGAAAAGAAATTACATGATTTATTCTTCTTTGTATTCCCAGTGCCTATTATGATGTGTTTCTATGGAAGGGCTTCAGATTGTTTATTTTCATAATTGATGTCCCTTTCCTAAATGTCCTACTCCATTGACCTACCATTCTGGAATTTTGCTCATCTGAATCATCCAGGGCAATCTCAGTTTAGAATATCTCTCTCCCTCTCACCCCCCCCCCCACGTTAGGGAAGAATTTGTCTTTGAGACATTGTAAACATTGCTTCCACCTCCAGAAGAAAAATACATCTATTGCTTTGGATTTTTATGGTTCTCAATCCATTACTAATGCTCCACTTAAGCAGAAGAGCCCCATCTCTCTAGTAAGAGTCCCATTCCTATGCTATGGACAGGAAAAATCACATAAAATGTGACTTAATGCCAAAAGTGATTTACCCAGCCTCCCTTTTCTTAATTACAGATCTCTCTCCCTCACACTTACTTCTCGCACTCATTGTTATTGGGTGACTTTGTTTGTAGATCTGAGGATACACAGTTTTTGCCTCACACCAGTAAGACCCTGAATCTTCCCTCCAGAATTTTGAGATCTGGCATTCTCCAGCTCTAGACTGGTCCAATAGGATGATCCCAGGATCTCTGAAGAAGGAGAAGAGAAGTTGGATGTGTGACTTCTGTGGAGGGATCCAGATTTCACACTTCAGAGTCACTGCACTCCCCTCTATGGGCTGGGAATCTGTTGTTTCCAGCACTGGGTGTGAAAACAGCTCTAGAAAAAAGAGGTCAAAAAAGAAGTGAGCCTTGATTTTTTAACACCTGCTAATTCTTAGCCAGACAAAGAGACATATCCATGCATAGTCACCTCCCAAAACCTGTTTTCTCTTCCCCTGGTTGCTTTAACTCCTGCTTTCCTGACTCCCTAGAGAAGGGATATTAATGACCTAATCTGAGTTTCCATTAATGCTCAATCCATGAAATGTTCCTCTGTCTTGTCCATCCCACTCTACCCAATCAATAATCCTGCTGCTAACTTATTTCCTTCCCCATAGTAATAATAATCATACCGTGGATGTGGAGAATCGCTTCATTTGAAACAATCTTCCATATGTTATGTTTGATTGCAGTACAGTAATATCTACCCCTGTCACTTAATCTTGCTTGTGGGATAAAGACATATGAGCTTTGATTAAAAGCAAAGAAAGGTTTTCTATTCTTGTAGTATGTCACATGGGTCAAAGTATTGTTATTTTTTTCCTGGCACCGAAGAATCAGATTGTCTCCTTCAAATACAGGATATGGAATCCGCATGATCAAAAGAACTGTAAGACATACCCACATTCATTAGTTATTTAGTCATAACAATCTCTAAACCTTTTGAGGCTTAATATGTTCATTCCTTTATAACAAAGGCCATCCTGCAGAATCTATGATGGTGTGGGCTTCTCGGTGCACTCAATAGACCATTATCTACTGTGTGCAATACAGAAGGAAGGAGGACGAGGGAGTCCTTAGTCTGAAGCTTCATCAGGATGTTCAGGGCTTTCCTGGGTAGCCCTATTTCCTATTTGTTTAGGTTAGTTAAGATAAATTCCCTGAGACAATTTTCCCTCTCTCCAAAGTGAAATGACTTCTCCCAAATAATGCTTGTCAATATATCTGTTGAGCTTATAGAGGGCAGATTCAAAATTTTGTATTTGTGGAGAAGGAGAAAAAGTGCTCTACTTGGAATCAGAGTGGCTTAGTGAATATATGAGTTAAACAGAACTGGGTTCAAATGCTGCTTCAGATATTAGCCATGTGGGGGGGTGGAGCCAAGATGACGAACTGCAGACATCATTCTCTGTGAGCTCCTCTGATCTTCCCTCAGACCCAGAACAAATTAAACCTCTGAACTGGTTCTGGGGTGAGGGCTCCATCAAACACTTGGAGTACAACAAACTTCTATCAAAAATTTATTTTGAAAGAACTCCGGAGAAGGTCGGTTTTGGACAGGCAGGGGATTGGGCTGCTTGCTTCACCAGCACGCAGCTGGGACGGAAGACCAGGGTTGGGACGGAGCAACAGACTCTAGGCACCCAGGAAGTCCCTGGGAGACGATTGGGCCACTTTGCTCTACTTGCGAGCAGGTGCTTTGGCAGATCTGCCTTTGATAAAGGGCGGATTGAGACCAGCTGAAAGCGTAGTCCTAGATCTAGCCCGACCAGCCCCGCACCAGAAGTCAACTACGTGAACTGCCCCAGGGCAAATTGAACCAGCTACCAGTAATGTGCTTGATTCAGACCTCAGCTCAAAAATATGAGTAAGAAGCAGAAGAGAGCTCTCACCATAGACAGCTTTTATGGAGAGAAAGAAGGGCAGACCCCAGATTCTGAGGTTCCTAAAGGGAAAGCAACCCCAGAGGAAGCCACAAAGGCGGACATGAGCTGGTCCCCATTTCACAAGGCTTTCCTGGAAGATTGCATAAAGAATCTCAAAAGAGAGTTAGAAGAAGAATGGGGAAATAAATTGAGATCAGTGCAAGAAGGATATAATGCCCTACAAAAGAGATATGAAAAACTGGAAAACAAGATTGGTGAAATGGAAAATATCACCAATTCATTGGAAAATAAAAATGGTGCATTGGAAAAAGACAACAATTCACTGAAAAACAAAATTTTTGAATTGGAAAAAGACAACAATTCAATGAAAAACAAAATTGGTGAATTGGAAAAAGACAACAATTCACTGAAAAATAAAATCGACAAAATGGAAAAAGAATGCAATGAACCAAAAAATTCAATTGGCCAGTTACAAAAGGAGCTAAAAAAGGTAACTGAAGGAAATAATACTTTAAAAATTAAATTTGAACAAATAGAAGTGAATGACTCAATAAGACTTCAAGAATCAGTCAAACAAAAACAAAAAAATGAAAAAATAGAAGAAAATATGAAATATCTCCTAGGAAAAACAACTGACTAGGAAAACAGATCCAGGAGAGACAATCTAAGGATTATTGGACTCCCTGAAAGCCATGATGAAAAAAAGAACCTTGATGCTATCTTCCAGGAAATCATGAAAGAAAATTGCCCTGAGGTTTTAGAATCAGAAGGCAAAATCACCATTGAAAGAATTCACTGATCACCTCCTGAAAGAGACCCCAAAATTAAAACCCCAAGGAATATCATGGCCAAATTTCAGGACTATCACACCAAGTAAAAAATATTGCAAGCAGCTAGAAAGAAACAATTCAAATTCTGAGGAACTGTAACTAGAATCACACAAGATCTCTCAGCTTCCACATTAAAGGATCGAAGGGCCTGGAATCAGATATTCCGAAGGGCAAAAGAACTTGGATTACAGCCAAGAATAACCTATCCAGCTAGAATGAGCATTATCTTCCAGGGAAGAAGATGGTCATTCAATGATACAAGAGAATTTCACCTATTTCTAATGAAAAGACCAGATCTGAACAAAAAATTTGACCTCCAAACACAGAACTCAAGAGAAGCATAAAAAGGTAAAAAGGAAAGAACTCTTGAAAACTATATTTCTACTATGGGTATCCTTAAAGAATAGGGGTATAATTTGATTTTACTTTGATAATAATGGAAAAGAAATTAGAGGTGGAAGGGATATCATTCTGGGAAAAAAAAAAGGGGGAAAGGAGGTAAATTAAAGTAAAAAACAAAAGTGGTAAAATAAGGCAAAATCTCATGAAGAGACATAGAAAATCTAATATAATTGAGGGAAAGAAGGGAGGGCAATGAGCATTGTGTAAATCTTACTCTCATTAGATTGGGCTCTAAAAGAGTATATCAGACATATTTGGCTTCAAAGAAAAACTTGGCCCTCCTTATAGGGAAGTAGGAGGGAAAGGAGAAAAAGAAAGGTATAGACTAATAGAAGGATTAAGGGAAAGGTGTAAAAAAAGAGGGAAAGGGTTCTAAAGGGGGAGGACTGTTAGAGGGAGGTGGTCATCAAAAACAAAATACTGGGAAGGGGGGAATGGAGAAAGGGGAAAGGGAAGAGAAAAACATAACTTTGGGTAAATAAGATGGCAGGAAATAGATATAGTTATTTTAACTGTGAATGTGAATGGGATGAACTCTCCCATAAAATGGAAGCGGATAGCAGACTGGATTGAAAGAAGTGAAGAATCATGGCTAATTTGATAGGAACCCATTTTAGAACAAGGAGCCTCAAGTTTAACTCTTGCTTTTAATAGAATTTCCAAATACAGCCCTGAACAAATCATTTAACTTCTCAGTGCTCTATGCAACTCTGAAGCCATAAATTAAGGAGGTGTTTAGTAGAAGGAACATCTGTGTGTTCTTCATACCAAAGTTTCTTACACTGTGGTTTGTGTAATTAAATGTAGGAATTGTGATGAAAAAATTGTAAACAGTATCAAATATGCTGCCAATTTTTAATTCTCTAAATAAAAATAAATAAGCACAGCCCCTCCAAAAAAAAAAAAGATATTAGCTATGTCTTTTGGAAATTCATTTAATTTCTCTGAGCCTTCATTTCCTTATTGGTAAAATAAAGATAATAATAATACCCATTTCATTGGTTTTACATGAAGATCAAATGAAGCAATATATTTGAAATTAGAAATTGGACCTCTGATTTTCTTTGGTATAAGAATGCCCAAGTGAGGGAATTCCCTTTATCAAACATCAGCACTCTCTTTAAAGTTATCTTTTTAAAGAGTTCTCTAAGCACTGAAAAATAAAATGATTTAGCAATGTCACACAGCCAGTATTTATCAAAAGGGAAACTTGAATCTTGTTTCTCCTAATCTGAAAGCCAACTCTAAACAACTATATAAAATGGAAGCTACCATCATTATCAACATCACCATCATCATCATCATCATCATCATTAATATAACTGTTATCTTATTATTCTTATCTTTTTTGACTGAGTTCAAATAAAAAAATGATCTGGTGATATCTGATATTTAAGAAAATACATACTATACCTCAGAGATACAGGTTCCAGACTACTGTGATAAAACAAGTCACACATTTTTTTTTAAATTTTCCAGAGCATATAAAAGTCATGTGATAATATATTTAATGATACCCTCCCCTTTCCCAAGACTCATAGAGATATACTCAAGACTCTCTAAACAGTGGGTTGGCTCCTTCTCCTGGACAAGACTAGAATCTTAGTTAGACTGTTCTTGCCATCCTCCCTACATCCTGATTTTTTTAACCAGGTGAAAAATTTCAACTCATGCTCAAGATGTCCAACATAGAACCAGTTATTTTCCCTCTCAAACCCTTCCTTCTTCTCAACTTCCATTTTATTTTCTTATTATCAAAAGTGACACTCTCCTCACAGTCACTCAGGCTACTCAACCATTTACATTTCCAGTGCTAATTTGAGAAAATCTGATATAGTGGAGTGAGAGCTAGTCTGGAACCTGTATCTCTGAAGTATAGTCTATATTTTCTTAAATATCAGATATCACCAGATCATTTTTATTTGAACTCAGTCAAAAAAGATGAGAATAATAAGATAACAGTGATTAATGATGATGATGGAGATGTTGATAATGATGGTAACTTCCATTTTATATAGTTGTTTAGAGTTGGCTTTCAAATCAGGAGGAACAAAATTCAAGTTTCCCTTTTGATAAATACTGGCTGTGTGACATTGCTAAATCACTTTACTGGAGGAAACAGAGCCTTGACTTCTAAGCCTGAAGAAGAACTGAGTTATGGGATCTGAGTCCTGGGATTCCCAGAAAGAGAAAAATGAGTTGAAACCATTTTTAATGTTTTAATTAATTCATCTCTTTTCTTACCTGGAAAAAAGATCAAAGTTACAGAGTCACTAAGGGGTGAATTGTTGGTCGTACATTTATATGTTCCAGAACTATTAACTCTTATGTTGTTTCCAGAGGTTTCTTGGAGCATTCTCCCCTTGTGGTACCATTTTGTCTTTCCTGATGCATAGAAATGTGATCCATTGCATATCAGAAGCACCTTTTCCCCTATGAAGAAAGTGGTCCATGGAGGATTGATATAAATCATGGGTTTTGGTGAAAGAGCTGAATAAAAGATGGAAAAAGGAAAAAATGAAAGATATATGCTGTTCCAACATTTGAAAATATGAATGATAGAAAAGGGACTGCTTCACATGACTTAGGAACAATTTCTTTCAAACATAGCTCACCTATCTATTCTCACATACTAATTTCAAGCTTTTTCTGAAATCTGGGTCTTCTGGCTTCTTTCTGATCTCTTTCTATTGTCACAAGGGACCACAGAGCTCAGTATTTGCCATTCTCTGCTACCAAATGTGTTCAGAGTTTTTTTTTTCACTTTGTAGACCATAGAAATGTTGAGATCACTCTATGAGAATTAGCTTTGGGACTCAAGACAATCAGGATCTGAGGTAAGTCATCTCCAGTGGTCCTGATCGATATCTTGCCACTGGACCCAGATGGTTTCCCCAGAGGAGAAAATGAGACTGGTGACTTTGCAACACCCTCTCTCATTTAAAGCAATTTACTTGTCTGTCATGGCATTACCTCTCTGAAGTCTTTGAGAATAAAGGACAAACAACAATGACAGTTACAACCTTCCACAGAAAGTTTATTCTGGTCACAAACACACAGAGAAAAAGTTTATTCTGATCACACATATGCATAGTTTTTAGTGCTCTTCTGCTTTACATTATTTTATCTATCTTTTATATTTAATTTTCTATGTATATGTTGTTTAGAAGCACTATTAGGATGAACACTTTTTTTACTTTTGTGCTTCTAGCATTGAGTACAGGGTTGACATATACTATTGTTGCTGTTTTTGTTTAATCATGTCCAACTCTGTGACTCCATGAATATTGTCCATGGGGTTTTCTTGTGTGTCCCCATTTTACAGGTGAAACAAATAGTGGTTAAGTGACATGCCCAAGATTATACAATTAGCAAATGTCTGATACTGGATTTGAACTCAGATCTTCTTGCCACCAAGCCCAGTGCTCTATCCACTGAACTGCCTACCTGTCTGCCTGTAAAACACTTTCTAATTTTAATTAAATTAACCTAAACAGTTGGGATAAAGGAAAAAAGTAGGGAAACCAAGACCATGGACTGATCGCAACTCACTCTAAGTGTCTTCCCCACTTGAAAATACTGATAGGGCCCCTGAAATATCCAAGGCTGTCACTGGTTAAAATTCCATGGGATAGGAAGTCCTCTTTGGTCCCTTCAATCCTCCCTTTATTCTGTAAATACTTTCTCCTGTGGGCATTCTTCCTTCCTGTCTTTGGACATGTTTTCTTTATGGCCTCTAAAACCATCTTCTATTCTCAATCATTGCTTATCAAAATCCTACCTATTTTCTTCTGTTTCTTCTGTTAAAAAGCCTTTCCTCATTACCTCTATTATTATTTACACTAACTCTGAATCTGGCTCAAACAATGACCAAATGAGGCTTGACAATTATTTCTGACCCAACTATGAGAGTCAAAGTGATTTGGGTTTAAGGTATGGTCCTTAAGAAAGACATCTAGCCCATAAACCCCAAGATGTCATTCAAGATTTCAACAATCAAAATTTATATTTTGCAGTGTACCCACCCACACAAAAGGGTAAGATTTCTTGTGCAGACTGAGGGATAGAGAGAAGGAAAGAGGGGGAGAGATAGGAAAGGAAGGAAGGAAGGAAGGAAGGAAGGAAGGAAGGAAGGAAGGAAGGAAGGAAGGAAGGAAGGAAGGAAGGAAGGAAGGAAGAAAGGAAGGAAGGGAGAAAAGCAGCTGTGTTGCCCAACTGGAATTGCCCAATGGGGTCCCCAGAGGGGCAGCTACTACTGCTCATAGGTTGTTGTTTGTCCTTTCTTCTCTAAGAGGACCATATCATCAGGAAAGTGATGCCATGACTTATAAGTGAATTGGATTTAAATGAGGGAAGGCTGTGCAAAATCACCGTTCTTACTTTTTCCTCCAGAGTCATCTGGTCCAGTGGCAAAATATAGATCAGGAAAATTAGAGATGATCCTGGAAGTAGTGGGAATCTTTGACCTTTTAAAGTTAAGGTCTTTAACAGGTCTCAGTGTGACTGAGGCAATATCCATTCAGTAATTAAATCTAAGTAAAAAATGAGGCAAAGAATGATCTCTCTTAGCTAATCCCCCTCAAAAAAATCTATCTGGGAGGGGAAGACCCTGAAGGTTTTTGACCAAAACAGAAACAATTGCTACTTACACTCACTGAGAGCTATCAGGGTCCAAAACAATTGCTAAGTGAGACATGAGCTAGGACCTATTGTTGGCCAATCAATGAGAGCCAGATTAACTTTGGTTTAAGACATGATCCTTAAAAAGAAATCTAGTTGATAAACCCCAAAATATCTTGTGAGGTTTTAGAGATCAAAATTTATATTCCCTTGTACAAAGAACCCACAATGCTCTGGAGGAGAGAGTGAGGCTGGTGATTCTGCAAAGTCTTCCCTCACATAAATCTAATTCTCTCTCCAATTTGCAAGTTATGACATCACCTTCCTGATGTCATGGTCCTCTTCGAGAAGAAAGGACAAACATCAACCTATAAGCAGTAGTACCTGCCCTTCTAGGGACCCAACTGATCACAAAAAAAAAAAAGAACAAACAAGAAAAGACAAACAACTTCATCATCTCTGCTATAAGTAGTATCTCCCTCCTCAAGATTCCATAGTCTGTATTTCAGAATTTTCTATATTGCCTTGAAAACTGTATTCTCGCAAATGAGGGTGGCCTAGCTGCACCAGATCTAAAACTATATTATAAAGCAGTGGTCACCAAAACCATTTGGTACTGGATAAGAAATAGAGTAGTGGATCAGTGGAATAGGTTAGGTTCACAGGACAAAATACTCAATGACAATTGTAATCTAGTGTTTGATAAACCCAAAGAGCCCAGTTTTTGGGATAAAAACTCACTATTTGACAAAAACTGCTGGGATCATTGGAAACTAGTCTGGAAGAAATTAGGCATTGACCCACACCTAACACCATATACCAAGATAAGGTCAAAATGGATTCATGATCTAGGCATAAAGAATGATATTATAAACAAATTAGAACAATGTAGGATGGTTTACCTCTCAGACCTGTGGAGGGGGAAGGAATTTGTGACCAAAGAAGAACTAGAGGTCATCATTAATCACAAAATAGATAAGTTTGACTATATCAAGTTGAAAAGTTTTTGTACAAACAAAATGAATGCAGACAAGATTAGAAGGGTAGCAGTAAACTGGGAAAATATTTTTACATCCAAAGGTTCTGATAAAGGCCTCATTTCTAAAATATATAGAGAATTGACTCAAATATATAAGAATTCAAGCCATTCTCCAATTGACAAATGGTCAAAAGATATGAACAGACAATTTTCAGATGAAGAAATTGAAACTATTTCCGGTCACATGAAAAGGTGCTCCAAGTCACTATTGATCAGAGAAATGCAAATTAAGACAACTCTGAGATACCACTACACACATGTCAGATTGGCTAAAATGACAGGAAATGATAATGATAGCTGTTGGAGGGGATGTGGGAAAACTGGGACACTGATACATTGTTGGTGGAACTGTGAACGGATCCAACCATTCTGGAGAGCAATTTGGAGCTATGCTCAAAGAGTTATCAAACAGTGCATACCCTTTGACCCAGCAGTGTTTCTACTGGGCCTATATCCCAAAGAGATTTTTAAGGAGGGAAAGGGACCCACATGTGCAAAAATGTTTGTGGCAGCCCTTTTTGTAGTGGCAAGAAACTGGAAATTGAAAAGATGCCCATCAATTGGAGAATGGCTGAATAAATTATGGTATATGAATGTTATGGAATACTATTGTTCTGTAAGAAATGACCAACAGGAGGATTTCAGAGAGGATTGGAGAGACTTGCATGAACTGATGCTGAGTGAAATCAGCAGAACCAGGAGAACATTATACACAGCAACAAGACTATACGATGATCAATTTTGATGGACATGGTTCTCTTCAACAATGATGTGATTCAAACCAGTTGTACTGCGATGAAGATAGTCATATACATCCAGAGAGAGGCCTGTGGGAACTGAGAGTGAACCACAACACAGCATTTTAACGCTTTCTGTGAATATTTCCATGCATTCTGTTTTCCTTCTTAGGTTGTTTTTTTTCTTCTTCTCTTTCTAGATCTGATGTTTCTTGTGCAGTAAGATAACTGTATAGATATGTATACATGTATTGTATTTGTCATATAATTTATCCTATCTAGCATGTATTAGATTACCTGTCATCTAGGGGTGGGGGGCGGGGGGAGGGAAAGGAAAAGCTTTGGAAAAAAAAGGTTTTTTTTTTTGCAAAGGTCAATGTTGAAAAGTCACTCATATGTTTTGCAAATAAAAAGATTTATTAAAAAAAAAAGAAAACTGTATTCTCATACTTAGATATAAAGGCTATATGTTATTTATCTTTGTATTCTCCCTCAGAACTTAGCAGAGTATTTACAGTATTATCCCATAGTACCTAGCTTCTTTCGCAATGGACAAGAAATGAATAAATAGGTCACATGTCTTTATGCCCTCTCACTTCTTACCAACTACTCAGCCCCAATATAAGAAGATACAAAATAATGAGCAACAAAAATATTATTAAACATCTAAACTCTTTGGCCCAACAATTCCACTGTTTAAACCTATACCTAAGGATCCAAGAAAGAGGAGGATTCATATTGATCAAAAATATTTGTAGCAGTTTTTTTGTAGTAGCCAAAAAAACCCCTACAAACTAAAAATGTATCCACCTATTGGGTGGGATATAAGAAGATTAAAGGAAACTCAGAAGGCCTCTATGAGCTAACCTTGATCTAATCTCTCAATTCTAAAGCCTTCCCTCTGTTAATAATTTCCTATTTATTCTATATGTAGCTTGCTTTATATCATAGGTGATTAATAAATGTCTGTTGATTGATTGGTTTATCAGAATGAAATGAACAGAAATAAAAGAATAATCTATAAAATGACAATATTATAAAGAAAAAGAGATAGAGCAAGAGACAGAGACAGTGACAGAGAAAGCCAGTATGTCAGGACCCGTTTTTAAGGGTGAGTAGGAAGGGTTTTTCATAGAGGAACCTTTATATTTGGAACTCTAAGTCACTTTACAGATTCATGTATTTAGATTTTTTTTCATATGTAGGTGTATTTGTATATGTGTATGCATATGTATAAATATGTAAATATGCACATACATATCTCTCTTTGGAACTAATGGTTATTAGGTTCAAAAGCCTCTATTTGTTCTCTTCCTTATATTATTTTATTGTTATAAGTTTTGTTGAAGATTTGTTTTAAACAAAAATTGTTAAAATGCTAAACAAAGTAAGGAAAAGTAACCATTCTAGTGACCTCCTATAATGTATGCCTTATCCTGCACTTGTAGTCTCATACCTCTTTACTGAAAAGAATTAAAGGCCTTTTTTCTTCTGTTCTCTGTAGAGAACCAAGAGGACCCAAGACGTTGCTAAAAGTACCCAGCATTCAGTTGCCTTTTATTTTCTTTTCATTTCTCTTAATATTATCTTCATATCCCTTGGTTCAGCTTCCATCATTTCATCTGCAGATTGGTGCAATGGGAAGCATTCATTGCATTTTCAGTCAGAAGATGTAACTTCTGATTCTGTTCTGCTGTTTACTACCTGTGTGACTTGAGCATGTAACTTCTCTCTCTGACCTGTTTCCTTGCATGCAAAATGAAATAACTGGAACAACTGACCTCTCAGGTCCCTTCCATCTCTAAATCCATAATCCTATGATAATTGATTGTTCTCAGGGTTCTGATTAGTTTGGATTAGTAGAGCAGTGAAGAGGTTCTGTAGAGCACTAGGCTTTGGAAGAACAAAGGCCTGAGTTCAAATCCAGCCTTATATACTTACCAGCTATGTGACTTCAGGCAAGGCACTTAAACTTTATTTGTCTCAGTTTTCTCATCTGTAAAATGGAGATGATAATAGCATCTACCTCTCAGGGTTGCAGTGAGGATCAAATGAGATACTTGTTAAGCACTAAACACAATGTCTGACTCATATTAGAGATTATATAAATGCTAGCTATTATTATTTGTTAGTTTGAATCAGTTCAAATAAGCCTTCCAGTTTTTTTTTTAAATTCTTCATAATGTTTGCTTCTTATATAACAATAATATTCCATTACATGTGACTTGAAGAGTCTGCTCATCCAGAGGAACAGAGTACAACCTGAAGTAACCTTCTCTAGAGGACCTGTCAGAAAATTTGGGATTTAGTGGGGATACAAGGATGTTCTCAAGCTTTTAGCAGGTCAGAGGATCAGGAAAGAATTTGGGAGGAGGAAAAGGAAGAGGTTTTTTTTTTTTAAATAACCTTGAAATCATACAATAGGAATAATTCCCAAATTAAGATAAATCATGGAAACATAGCTTGGGGACCATCTAGTCCAATTTCTTCAATTTACAAATTAAAAAACAAAAACATAATGGAATCCCAGAGAATTTAAGTGACCTTCCCAAAGACACAAGTAGAAAGAAACAGCTATGGTTTGACCCCAGGTCTTTCTAATCCAGGCTTCAAATTCTTTCACTATTACATAATTCTTTCCATTTACTTGTTGTGTGCACACACTTGTGCACATTTTTTGTGCACAGTGCCTCTCACTATTGTGTGAGCATTTAATAAACTTCTGTTGTTTAATTGTTGCCTCAACAATCTAATGTAATATTTAGCTCTATTTATATTATATAGGATTCTGCTTATTCTACCAGAGGTTTTTGCTAAGAAGTCCTAAAAAAATCAAAGATGGCAAGAAAGATGGAGCTGTCACCTCCAACATCATGGAAAATGCATATATCCTTTGATTTTTATCTCCTAGTACTCTCCTTTAGAACACTGTCTTCCCATAAAGTTTCTGAGTACCTTTTATACCATTCAGAGGTTTCTCTTCTTCCTATATGGGACCCCCATGTAATGGATACCAAGAGCAATGCATGGGGAACATGAAAGGTTTTTGCATACCCATTGATCAGAGATAAAGAGTGTGACCACAAAGCAGCTCTGACTTTTTGGCATTAGCATCATTAAGAGCAGATGCTATTTTCACATCCCTCAAGTTCTCACCAAAAGGGACTGAGATAGGCAAGGCTTCTTCCCACAAAAGATAACAAACAGATTTTCTGTGGTTGCAGAAATTACATTTACTCAGAGACCCTGAAGAGTAAAGAAAAGAGAAACTCACCAAAATTTCCATTGACCAGAGCTGCAAAAGAGAGACAAAACCATAGATTGATTAGGGCAAGATTTACTTCAATACAAAGAATCCATAGGTATTCTCCCAAAGTAGCCAACAACCCCTCCATACCTTACAAAAGAAGGGAAGAAACAAGAATTCATTAAGAACCTACCATGTGCCAAACAATATTATCTTGTTTTATCCTCACAAACCTAATAAGACACTGTTATTATCCCCATTTTACAGTTGTGAAAACTGAGGCATATAGAAACCAAGTAGCTTGTCTGAGGTCACAGTTACTTCATGTCTGAATCTAAATTTGAATTCTGGTCTTCCTGACTCTAGACCCAGCCAGCACTCTGCCACAATGCCACTAGTTGCCTCAGTTGACTTAAGCATAAGTTTTTCATGAGTTGGATCATGCAACCATAGATTTAGGGCTTCAAGGGGCCTTCTAGTTTATCTCCCACAGAGACACCATTTTACAGATTAGGAAACTGAGGCTCACAGAAATTAAATAGGTATTAAGTGGCAGAAGTCCCAAATCAAGTGCTGGTTCCATTTTACCCCACTGTTAGTAGGGGTTAGGAGTTTACTCTTGGTAATGACCATCTAGAGTGTCTCTCTCTTTTTTTTTAATTTTATTTGCATAACATATGTGTGGGTAATCTTCAACAATAAACCTTACATAGCTTTCTGTTACAAATTTTTCCCCCCAACTCCCCACCCCTCCCCTAGATGGCAGGATATCCACTACATGTTAATTATGTTAAAATATTGGCAAATCGAATATATGTATACATATTTCCACACTTATCATTGTTGTGCAAGAAAAATCTTATCTACACAAAAGATATATCAGATAAAGGAAACACAGTGTAAGCAAACATCAATCAAGGAGTATGAGAATATTATGTTGTGGTCCACATTTCACATCCCTCTCTCTGGGTGTATATGGCTTTCTTCAGTGAACAATTGGAGGTGGTTTGAAGCATTTCATTGTTGAAGAGAGTCATGTCCATCAGAATTGATCGTCATATAGTACTGTTGTTGCCGTGTATAATGATCTCCTGGTTCTGCTCATTTCACTCAGCATCAGTTCATGTAAGTCTCTCCAAGTCTCTCTGAAATCGTCTTGCTGGTCATTCCTTACAGAACAATAATATTCCATAATATTCATATACCATAATTTATTCAGCCATTCTCCAATTGAAGGGCATCTATTCAATTTCCAGTTTCTAGCCACTACAAAAAGAGCTGCCACAAACATTCTTGCACATGTGGGGCCCTTTCCTTCCTTTATGATTTCTTTGGGATATAAGCCCAATAGAAATGCTGCTGGGTCAAAGGGTATGCACAGTTTGATAACTTTTTGAGCGTAGCTCCAAATTGTTCTCCAGAATGGCTGTATCCGTTCACAGCTTAGGGTGTCTCTTGGCACAATACACACACACACTCACATAGACTGGAGCTACCTTGCTCTGAAAGGTAAGGGATGAGGAATGAGAACAGACATCCATTTGTATTCCCTTAGATCAAAGCTGTCCCCTCACCATTCACCAGATGGTTCCATTCATTATAAGAGTCTTTAGTCAGGGAGCACACTCCACCCAGTCTGTCTTCCCCCCTCCCCAAGTCCAGCAATTTATCCCTTTGCCTGCAATGTCAACACCTCCATCTCCTTTATTTGTGAGCTCTGACTTTTCCTGGCTGGATTTCCACAATTTCAGAGTTGGAAAGGACCTCAGAATCTACCTGGTATAGCCTTAGCCCAATTGTAAATCCCCTCCATAATCCATCCCAGGGATCATCTAGCCCCTATTAAAAAAAATTGACTCCTTTCCAATGACCTGCCTTCTGGCACTGAATCTCTCTGAACTAAGGTAGGCAAGTATTGGGATGACTGTTATGATGCCAGATTTGTGGTCAAAGTCTTTTCAATTTGGGAACACTTATCCATGTCTTTCACCACTTGAAATCATAGAATGATAAGACAGAATCAGCAGTAAAGAATAGTTCTATCCATAGAAATAGAGGGAAAGAAGTGGGGAAGGAATCAGGAGATGTTCAAACATGTTATTGTAAAGAATTCCCAATGAGGAAACTCTCTCTACCTATGTATATCAACAGCTGTTCTATATTTTAACAGCTTAAAATTATCTGGACACTCTGAGCTTAGATGTCTTGCCCAGAATAACAGTCAGAGAAGGGACTTGAAATCAGGATTTTCTGACTTAGATTAGCTCTGTATCCATTGTGACATGATAGGCTGCTCCTCAGCCCATGAAAACTCAGGTCCCTGTTTCCACCAGAAAGAAAATAAAATAGTCCCTGTCCTCCACAACTAGAACACTGTTTCTCTATTTTTCTCATCCAGGTCTAGTTCAAGTGTCATCCTCTTTGTTATACTAGCTTGTACCACTTTAATTCACAATGAGCTCTCTCTCCCTATCAACTTTTATTGTCTCTGCCATTCATTTGGTTCTGTCACAGATGACCTTATAATCAATGACACCACAAACTCTTGGTCTCCTTGCAGCATCATATAGAAAATAGAATCTGACCAGACTTCCTCATCATATCCCCGAATACTAATATCTCTGTGGAAAAGGTCTTTCATCCAGTCCTGTTGCTTCAAGGTTCAACGCACAGCCAGATTACATAAAACTCTGTATTTTCCTTGCACATATGTGTATATACATGCATGTACACACATATATGTATTGTGTATATATGTATGTATATATACATATATACCTGCATATATGTATATATGTACACACATTTATTATCTTTCTCATTGATTTTGTTCCCAGTTGAACCATTTTAAAAAATGAGCAAAATCTTCAAAACAAACATGAATAATCCAGCGAAACAGATTCACACGTTGGTCAAGTTAAAAAAATTATGTCACTTTTCAGATACTCAGTCTCGAGTCCATTTTCAGAATTCTCCTGTCATTATTTTACCTGACCATGAACTCCTCTCTATCCTACATACAGTCACTAGTCCTAAATATTTATCAATGATTCCTTCCACAAAACATGTGCTCTCTATCTATGACATTGTTATGTTCATGTATCACAATTTGTCTAGTCCTCAGGTGATAATCAATTACTTGGTCTTCAGTTCTTTTTTCCTAAAAAAAAAAATAATAAGTGCTGGCTTTTTTCAGCAATGAGATGATTCAGGTTATTTCCAATAGAACTGTGAGAGAGAGACATCTGCATACAGAAAGAGGACTATGGGGACTGAATGTGGATCACAACATAGCATTTTCACCTTTTTGTTGTTGTTTGCTTGGGTTTTTTTTTTTCTTTCTCACTTTTTTTTTCCTTTTTGATCTGATTTTTCTTATGTAGCATGATAAATGTGGAAATATGTTTAGGAGAATTACACATGTTGAACCTATATTGGATTACTTGCTGTCTAGGGAAGAGGGGTGGAGGGTGAAGAGGGAGAAAAATTTGGAATTCAAGGTTTTCAATGGTAAATGTTGAAAACTATCTTTGCATGTATTTTGAAAATAAAAAGCTATTATAAAATTTTCTACAAATATTTTGGTGCACATGAAGACTTCCTTTATTTCATGACTTCCTTGAGATATGTATCTCACAGTGATATAAAACCATTCTTAGGTTGGATGAGTACATAAACAGGCATGAATTTGGTCCTTGGGGAGTTTGCCACCCCTGACATAAAGGACAGGATAGATGATTCCTATCCTAGCATATATTGGCTCTTTGCAATGCTGGGCAAAGCTGATAATAAATCACCAGCCCTGAAGTCAGAAGGACCTGAGTTCAAATCTGGTCTCAGATACTTAACACTTCCTAGCTGTGTGACCCTGGACCAGTCATTTAACCCCAATTGCTTCAACAACAACAACAAAAAGCTGATGATAAATCATAATTTCCCATAAGGGATCACAAATCACAGTTTAAGCTTTGATCTAACCCACATATCCCAGTCTTTTCTTCAAGAATAGCATAGTGCACAGTGGTTAGAGTGCTAGATCAGGAAATCAGGAAGATCTGAGTCCAAATTTAGTCTCAGATCCTTTCTTGCCCTAGGCAATTCACTTAATCTCTGTGCACCTCATTTTCCTCATCTGTAAAATGAGAATAATAACAGCACTTACCTCCTAGGGTTGCTGTGCTGATCAAATAAGATAATATTTTCAAAGTTGTTTTGTAAACCTCAAAACTTCTATGTCAATGTCAATCAATATTAAATTTTTTGCCAAATGCTTTGCTAAAATCTAGATAAACAATATGTTTAACACCCTCTTTAGCTACCAGCACGGTCACCCTGTCAAAAAAGGACATAAGCTTAGACTGGCAAGACCAGGTCTTAATGCTTTTTTTGTGATCCCTTTAATAAGAGCATCTAAAATTTTGCCAGGAAGAGAAGTCAAACTCTATTTTTTGGTGTATAATTTGTGGATTCTATTTTCTTCCCTTCTTTCTGAGATCCTAATATTTTGTCCTCCTGAAGTCCTGTATCCCTCCTGCTCACCATGTTCTTTCAAAAATAAAATTCACCAATAAGGTATATTTCAAACAATACATCCAAAGACAACATTTCTGGGAAAGCTGCAGGCCTCCATCTATATCTTATCCCTGAGGGCTTGTGTTAAGCCACTCTACTCACCAAGGGCCAGAATGAAGAATGGATCCATGGAGATAAAAGAAGAAATCAGACAAATTCAAACTAGACACAGTCCACACCAGCAACCAAGTAAGGGTGCCTGCTTCCTCAAAGAAAGTGAATTAGAAAAAGAGAAGTAGAAGGTGCTTCTCTACTAAGCATGCTAATGATTATGCTGATCTTTACTTCCTCAAGGCTGGGAATGACTTTCTTTTCTCAGATCAAAGTTATATAAAAAACCAAGTTTTATTTTATAAAATAGCTGTTTAAGTAAATCTAATCTGTGTGGTCCCTAAAGACATCAGTGTTATTTCTGAACTCTCCTGGGTTCTTCAGCTTCTCTCTCCAAGGAATTTTTCCAACCTTCTATTTCTGGGTCCAGGCACAATTCCAGCCTAAGGTCCCATAGAGATTTCACATCATCAGACCTGCATCATTCAGTTAGAATCCTAGGGTCTTAGAGATGGAAGAATCTATAGAGGCCATTAAGTCCAACACCCCACTTCATGTCAGAATCCTTTTTATTGTATCTTCTGTTTTCCATTTAAACCCCTTCAGTTCTCTTCCACATAAATTCTTTTAATCGTATCAAAGAACTGAAAACTAAGGAAATACACACCAATTAAGAAAGGACTGAACAAATGATGACATAGAAAAGTTCTTTTTGCTATAAGGAATAAAAAGGGTATGGTTTCAGAGAAACTTGGGATGACCTGCGGGACTTGATACAGGGTGAAGTGAGCACAATTTATACTATAGCAACAGCTTTAAAAGACTTAATCAGCTCAGTTGCCAAATATGATTTGAGAGAACTGATAATAAAGAATATTACCAATCTCCCAAGAGAGAGGTGATAAATTTGGGGTACAGAATGACAGGGAAATTCAGAGAATTACAGATATATATACATGTGTATATATACAGAGAGAGAGAGAGAGAGAGAGAGAGAGAGAGAGAGAGAGAGAGAGAGAGAGAGAGAGAGAGAGAGAGAGAGAATGTTTTGAGACAATCTTCTGGCATAAAGGAGTCTGTCCTGGGAGAATGTAGGTTTCCCCTATTGACTCTGACTTTCTACAACTGTCATACTCCCATTCAGGGATCCAGTCTGAGTCTAAGGAAAGACCTCTGGGCCAGTCAGAGATGTTGGAGAAAATAACCCATTAATGAATTTAGGTACTAACAATAGCATATAAAAGAATGAATGTTAGTTCAAGGAAAAGTTTTGTTGTGAGCAATGGGCAAGAGGGACAAGGAGAGAGAAGAAAAGGGAAGTCAAATACAACTCAGCAAACACATTAACATGGAATATAACGCATTCAAGGGTAGTGCTGTGTTAGGGGGCACAGAGACACAAGTCCATTCAGTAGGTAGGGGAGTGATCCAATAGGTAGGTGTGCTCCTGGAAGGAAGGAGATGTTCGCAGTAGAGGGAAGTGTGTGCTCCAAAATGCTCTTCTTAATGTGGGGTTCTCATACTCTGATTTTGAGTGGCTCCTCTAACTTGGTGAAGTTACATATCAGGGGTCAGGGTAAAATAGTATTGAAGAGAATGTCACCGGGGAAAAAAAACAAGCTGATGGCAGGTAATATATTATTTGGGTGACACAAAAGTACTAACCTGTGAAAAATATTATTGCTAGTATTTCCCTATGAGTATGTTCTATAAGCTTACATTCTCCTTTAACAGAAGACTGTCATGATGCCTCAAAATCATCAAATCTAATGTCAAAGTCACTAGGCCTAATCTTATAACAAATAAAGAAAGACAGAGACAGAAAGAAAATGTAAAAGATATAGGCACAGGTATAGATTTTGAGTATGAGCAATGCAAGAATCTGTTTTGCTTGACTACATGTGTCATAAGTACTTGGATTTGTTGTTGTTGTTGTTTTATTGGTAGAGAAAGATGGGAAGAATAGAAAAAATTTTGCTCTTTGAAAAAATTATTTTAAAACAAAAACAATAAACATTCTATTTCATCTATACAAATGCAAACAAACTTCAATTGTTAATTTTTATCATAGTTATTGGTATCCTTGTAGTATATGCCTTTTAAGTGGGAAGGAACCAAGAGAAAAGAAAGGAAGAAGGGAGGGACAGAAGGAAGGGAGGGACAGAAGGAAGGGACGGAAGGGAGGGACAGAGGGGAGGGATAGAAGGGAGGGATGGAAGGGAGGGACAGAAGGGAGGGACAGAGGGGAGGGACAGAAGGTAGGGACAGAAGGAAGGAAGGAAGAAAGGAAGGAAGAAAGGAAGGAAGGAAGGAAAGAAGGAAGGAACGAAGGAAAGAAGGAAGGAAGGTGAAAGAAGGGAAGGAAGGAAGAAAGGAGGGAAGGAGGGAGAAAGGAAAGAATTGGCATTTATAAATATTATCTTATGTGCACCAGGCAACATGAGCTTATTTTCTTTTTTTTTTAAATAATTAAAGCTATTTATTTTTCAAATATATGCAAAGATAATTTTCAACATTTACCTTCGCAAAACCTTGTGTTCCAGAAATTTTTTCCTTCCCTTCTCCCTACCTCCTCCCCTAGATGGCAAGTAATCTGATGTATGTTAAGTATGTGCAATTTTTCTATACATGTTTCCACAATTTCATGCTGCACAAGAAAAATCTAACCAAAAAGGGAAAAAAGGAAAAAGGAAACAAAATGCAAGCAAACAACAAAAATGTGGGGGGGAAGTGTGATCCACACTCAATCCCCACAGTCTTCTTTCTGGTTGCAGATGGCTCTCTTCATCATAAGATCATTGGAATTAGCTTGAATCATCTCACTGTTGAAAAGAGCCATGTCCATCAAAATTGATCATCATACAATCTTGCTTTTGCTGTGTACAATGCTCTCCTGGTTCTACTCACTTCTTAGTATCAGTTCATGTAAGTCTCTCCAAGTCTCTATGAAATCATCCTGTTGGTCGTTTCTTACAGAACAATAATATTCCATAGCATTCATATACAATAACTTATTCAGCCAATATCCAGATGATGGACAGCCACTCAGTTTCCAGTTTCTTGCCATTACAAAAAAGGCTGCCACAAACATTTTTGCACATGTGGGTTTTCCCTTTTTTATGATCTCTTTGGGATATAGGTTAAATAGAGACACTGCTGGATAAAAGGGTATGCACAATTAATAGCTCTTTGAGCATGGTTCCAAATTGCTCTCCAGAATGTTTGGATCAGTTAACAACTCCACCAACAATGTATTATTGTCACAATTTTTCCACATCCTTTCCAATATTCATCATTATCTTTTCCTGTCATCTTAGCCAATCTCAGAGGTATATGGTGATACCTCAAAGTTGTCTTAATTTTCATTTATCTGCTCAATGATGATTTAGAGCATTTTTTCATATGACTATAGATGGTTTATATTTCTTCATCTGAAAATTGTTTATTCATATCCTTTTACCATTTGTCAATTGGCAAATGGATTGAATTCTTATAAATTTGAGTCAATTCTCTATCTATTTTAGAAATGAGGCCTTTGTCAGAACCTTTGATTTTAAAACTTTTCCCCCAGTTTATTGCTTCCCTTCTAACAAAATTATCCATTTTGCATTCCCTAATGCATGTTAGTTCTTCTTTGGTCACAAATCCCTTCCTTCTCCACAGATGTGAAAGGTAGATAATCCTTTGTTGTTCTAAATTTCTTATAGTATCACTCTTTATGTATAAATCATGAATATATTTTCACCTTATCTTGGAATAGAGTATTAGGTGTGAGTCAATGCCCAGTTTCTGCCATGCTAATTTCCAATTTTCCTAACAATTTTTGTCAAATAGTGAGTTTTTATCCCAGAAGCTGGGTCTTTGGGTTTATCAAACACTAGACTACTATAGTCACTGACTATTGTGTCTTGTTGAATCTAACCTATTCCACTGATTGATTACTCTTATTTCTTAGCCAGTACCAATTGGTTTTGATGACCGCTGCTTTATAATATAGTTTTAGGTCTGGTACAGCTAGGCCACCTTCATTTGCATTTTTTCATTAATTCCCTTGAAATTCTTGATCTATTGTTCTTCTAGCTCTGTAAAATAATTTCTTGGGAGTTTGATTGGTATGGCATCTGAATAAGTAGATTAATTTAGGTAGTATTGTCATTATTATTATATTAGCTTGGCCTGCCCATGAACGCTTGATATTCTTCCAATTGATTAGATCTGACTTTATGTGTGTGAAAAGTGTTTTGTAATTGTATTTATATAGTTCCTGACTCTCTTGGTAAGTAGACTCCCCAATATTTTATATTATCTACAGTTATTTTACCTGGAATTTCTCTTTGTATTTTGGACTTTGTTGATAACATATAAAAATGCTGATGATTTATGTGGATTTATTTTGTATCTCGCATCTTTGCTAAAGTTGTGAATTATTTCTAGTAAGTAGTTTTTTAGTTGATTCTCTAGAGTTGTCTAAGTATACCATCATATCATCTGCAAAAAAGTGAAAATTTGGTTTCCTCATTATATACTCTAATTCTTTTAATCTCTTTTTCTTCTCATTGCTAAAGCTAACATTTCTAATACAATATTGAATGGTAATGATTATAGTAGACAATCTTGTTTCATCTCTGATCTTATTGGGAATGGTTCTAGTTTATCCCCATTACATATGATGCTGGTTTTAAATAGATGCTACATATCATTTTAAGGAAAACGCCATTTATTCTTATACTCTGTAGTGTCTTCAATAGGAATGGGTGTTGGATTTTGCCAAATGCTTTTTCTGCATCTATTGAGATAATCATATGATTTTTGTTAGTTTGATTATTGATATAGTAAATTATGTTCAAAGTTTTCTTAATACTGAACCAGCCCTGCAGTCCTGGTATAAATCCTATTTGGTCATGGTGTGTGTATTCTTCTAATAGAGGAAGAAGACAAAATATAAAAGTTAGCTGAAAATAAAAGAAGAGAGGGAAAGGAGGGAAAGGAGGGAAAGGAGGGAAAGGAGGTGGATTTTACACAATTCTGAAATTCCAAAAGTCAAGAATAGAATCCCTTTACAAAATGGAAGCACTAAGATGAATTTACCAAAGGGAAAAGTGGAAGCTATGTAATGGTATGTTGAATATCAGATACTAATTGATCCATAATGGAACTTGAAAGTGGTGGTATCCACTGCATATTGTTCTATAGACATAAAATCAAATATTTGTATAAAAATATTTATAGCACTTCTTTTTGTTGTGGCTAAGAATTGGAAATTTAGGAAATGTCCATCAATTGTGGAATGACTGAACAAGTTGTTTTAATACTACAACTTATTCAACCATTCCATGTGTTATAAAAAATGACAAACAAGATGATTTCAGAAAAACCTGGACTTACATGCACTAATACAAAGTGAAGAAAACAGCACCGGTAAAAGACTGTATACAATAACAGCTATCATACATGATGAAAAATTGTGAATAATAAAGCCAATGTCAGCAATACAATGACCCAAGATAATCCCAAAAGACTCATGATGAAAAATGTCATCTACCTCCAGAGAAAGAACTAATATTGTCTGAATATAGATTGAAGCATACTTTTTCTTTCTTCTTTTTTTTCCTTTCTCCTTTCCTTTCTTTCTGATTGAATTTTCTTGCACAAAATGACTAATATGGAAATTTTTATATGATTGACATATATGACCTGTATCAAATTGCTTACCATCTTAAGGAGGGGACAGGGAAGGAAAGGAGGGATAGAATTTGGAACTAAAGAAAACTTTTTAAAATGTTGCAAATTGTTTTCACATGTAATTGGGGGAAAATAAAATATTATTTTAAAATAATAAATTATAACTAGAGACTTCCATCTAACAATTTAATAACCCTATAGTGAGGCTAAGGCTATGATTGGATATATGGTTGAAGGTAGGATCTAGACCTTCTTTCCTTTGAGTCAATGTTTCTGTTCCCCTATGTCATCTGTTTCTCTAGGGAATATTAATACTTTTGGTTTTCTGACTTTTTAGCTCTTTTGCATAAAATAAACCTATGGGACTCTGCACCCCAAGACCAGTAGCAGCTGCTTTATTGACAACACTGCATGAAAACTTCCCTATTGCTATGTTAGATATAATAGGAACAGGACAAAAAGAACAGAACTCTTGCATAGAGTAAGGACTTGATAAAGTTTGTTGGATTAAATTGGGCACAGCTGCTCTGAATTCCATCTTGTTGTTTATGTTCCTTATATCTTTTCCTCCCTAGCCATCTCCTTGGAAGAAGACATTCTCTTTTACCTCTGCTTTGCCCTGCCCTGCTCCCAAATTCATTGTATTTCTCTTAACTTCTAGTGCAGCTTCTGGTTTTCCACAAAGTCACAGGTGCCTTAGAGCAGAATTTTTCAAACTGTGTGCACCTAAGTGGTTGAAAGGAAACTCCAATCTGAGTCTCTTGGGAGTCAGTGATCTTTCCATTACATCATTCGGGGCTGGACTTATTATTTTCTGTGCTTCTTTTAGGGTCTAATAGGTTTTGACCATATGAAGGAGAGTATATTGCCTTCTAAGACCTAAAGCAAAGATTTCAAACTATACTCTTCGCTCAACTGAAGAAATTTTTCCACTTTTTGCAGCTCCCAACCTTCTGTCCTTGATTTAATTGATCAGGTAAGGTCTTACGTCTTTGTGTACTTCCTGTTTAGGATTAGAAGACTTGATTTGTGTAGAGGCACATAAATGATTTTTTTAATATCCAGACAGCTCTGTGTTGTTCTAAGAAGGGAGGAGAAATTACACACTAAAGTCATCAAGCATTTGCATATATGAAAGTGGAAATCCTTTAGTGATACAAAGCAAATTATGTAAAATTTGACAGGACTTCAGTTTGGTCCCAAATGCTGTACCAGAGAGAGCTGATTTTGAAAGACAGCCAAAAGTTAGGAGAATATGACAAATAACAAGATGAAGAAAATATGGCAATCAAACTGATTTCTTTTAGAAAAAGAAAGAGTAAAGAAGACAAATGTCAATAGTAAGAAATTATAATTAGCACTGAAGGAAGATTTCTTTACTTCCCTTTTTTAACTAAAATGACCACTTCTCTTCTGAAAAGCTGCTTCCAAAACTTTGTCTTAATATGCACATTTCTGTTTCAAGGTTCAGAAATGAATGTTTCCTACTGAAAGAATATTTCCCTTCCAAACATCCTTGGACTTTCTCTTCATGCTCCTGTGGGCATCACTGCTGGTAATTGGTAAGTAGGATTTTCAGAATGGGAACTGGACTATAATGGAAACAAAACCCTCTGAGTTGATCTCAGAGAAGAAATTCTTGCCCTGGGCAGCCTGGGATAGTCACAGTAATTGTTCATATTTCTTTCTTTTTATCTTTTGTTCAAACAAGTTTAGAGAATATTGGTTTTACATTACAGGGATTTTTAGGGAAACTTTCCATTCCCTATTCTCCCTTATTTAAAAAAAATAAAATAAACAAGTGATGAAAAGGCTAAATCTGACAATATATTCAATATTCGGTTCTTGTTGTTCCTTGTACCTCACCAGGAGGAGAGTGTTACATTTTGATCCATTCTCTAGGATAACTGTTGGGTTGGTTTTTTTTTTTTGTTGTTGTTGTTGTTTTTTGTTTTTACTTATCTGGTCTCAGCTTCCTACTAATAATATTTTCAACATACTGTGTATATATCATTCTTTGGGTTCAGCTTATTTCATTCTACATAAATTTAGTCAAATTGTCCTATTTTTCCAACAATAATAAGAGCTAACATTTACATACCACCTACTATGTGAATGAGCTGGAGCTAAAATGGTAATATCCAGTATCTGCCAAGAAGACCCCAAATAGGGTCACAAGAAGTGGGACATAACTGAAATCAGTGAATAACAATACAATATTTCGGATACTCTGCTGAGCATATCTCATTTGGCTTTCACTACAACCCTAGGCGATAAATGCTGTTATTAACCCTATTTTACAGAGGAGAAAACAGAAGCAAATAGTAATGAAATGACTTGATCAGCATCACACATTGAGGAAGCATCTGAGGCCAGAGAACCCAAGTTTTCTTGATTCAGACTTAATGTTCTACCCATTATACCCCCTTGCTCTGAACTCAAATTCATCATTTCTTTTTTTAGTCTAATTTTTGTTAGATTTTAAGTTTCAAATTGTCTCCCTCACTCTCTCCCCAACCCACACTGAAGAAGGCTACCATTTAACACAAAGAAATAAATATATGTAAAATCATACTATGCATACTTGTATTTATCAGCTCTTTCTCTGGAGATGGATAGCATCTTCCTTCCTAGGTCCTTTGGAGAAACTCAATATTTCTTAATCAGCTATAATATTCCATTACATTCACATTTTGGACATTAGCTATAGGGGCTCTCAGAGGTCTCCTTGTCCCACATCTTCATTTTATGCATGTAGACATGGAAGCCCATTGAAGTGACTTGCCCAAAGTCACACAGGTAATAAGTATCAGAGAAAAGATTTGAACCCAAGACTTCTGATTCCAGAGTGTGTGCTCTTTCTACTATACCGTGTTCTATTATGGCATAGTATATTCTATCCTTCCTTAATCAATGGGCATTCCCTTTGTTTCCTGTTCTTGGCTACAAATATTTGGGAATATAGGGTGTTTGTGTCTATTTTTCCCATCTTTAGAAAACATTCCTATAATGAGAATTCTGAGTAAAAAAATATAAGCAATGTAGTAACTTTTTTGGTATAATTTTCAAATCAATGTCCAGAATGATTGGAAAAATCATAGTTCCATCCACAGGCATGCGATCCTTTTTTCTCATAGCTCTTCCAAAAATAACTATGCATTTTTATTACTTTTGCTATGCTGATGGGTGAAATGAAAGTTCAAATAACTTTTTTCCTTCTTACTATTAGAGATTTAAAGCATATTTTGCTTTGTATATTTTATCATTTACCATTTGCAATTCTCCTTTTGAGACCTTTTGGCCACTTACATATTGGGAATGATTTGGTCTAATATTGTTCTGTCAATTCCCTATATATCTTTGAGATCAGACTATAATGAGTAATATTTGATATACATATTTTTAACAATTCCTTTTTTTTTTTTCTTTTTGTTGAGGCAATTGAGGTTAAGTGACTTGCCCAGGATCACACAGCTAGGGAATGTTAAGTGTCTGAGATCACATTTGAACTCAAGTCTTCCTGACTTCAGGGCTGGTGCTCTATCCACTGTGCCACCTAGCTGCCCCAACAATTCCTCTTCTTATTAGGTTTTTATTTGTGTAAAAACTTTTAAATTTTGTATAACCAAAAGTATCTTTCCTATCTTTTGCGATTACCTCTGTGCCTTATTTGGTTGAGAAATCTCCCTTTAACCACCGATATAAAAGGTACCTCATCTTGTTAACCACTGCAACTTATAGTATTAAATTTTGTATTTAGGAACTTATTGTGGTTTATGACATAAGATAAGAATCTTAATATCTCTCTCTCTCTCTCTCTCTCTCTCTCTCTCTCTCTCTCTCTCTCTCTCTCTCTCTCTCTCTCTTCTCCCCCCTCATTTGAGGGTCTGGGTTTTGGCAAAGTTTCTAGAATGGTTTGCTTTTACCTTCTCCAACTCATTTTACAAATGACAAAACTGGGCCATTGTTAAATATCTTGCCCAGGGTCACACAGATAGCAAGTGGAGACTGGATTTGAAATCATGAAGAGACTTTCTAACAACAGGCCTGGCACTTTTGCTAGGTGCCACTTAGCTGCCCTACTATGAATATAATTTCTGCCAAACTGTGTTTCCATTTTCCAAACAGTTGAAATAAGAAATCCCTTCCTGAGTAATTTTTATACTTGGGTATATTCAACCAACTGCTATCAGCTATTTCTGGTTTTTATCAAATCTCATTGATCTAGTTTTCTATTTTAACCTAAAATAAATAGTTTTAATGATTATTACCTCATATAGCATGAAGTTTGATAAATGTTCTCTTCCTTTATACTTTTCATCATCATTTCCCTTGATATTCTAGACCTTTCAATCTTCAAAAGAACTTTGTTTTTTTGTTTGCTTGCTTAACTCACCAAAGTATATTTTTGGGAGTTTGAAGAGTATAAATATTAGAGTTGTAAATTCATTCATAAAATGAAATTTATATCTTCCATTATATTGACCCTTGTTTGGAAAAACTGTTATGGAAGTGTAAATATCCTGCATTCTAGACAGAGTTCATTGCAAGATCCTGGGTCAAGCCCCTTCCCAATACTATGGCGTCACTTCTATATGCAATTCCCTTCTCTTGATGGGGCCAAATACTCATTCCTCCTTCTGTGACATTGCTCTCCCTTTTCCAATATTCTACCCCTACTTTCTTATCTCCTCATAAGCAGACAGAGAAATATCTACACTAGAATCCTGATAAATCTTTTCCTGAATTGCCTCAGTCCCATCCTCCTTTTCTGCTCAAAACAAAAATAAATATTCAACCACCACTAATGAGGAGTAAGATATTTTTGTCACTGAAATATTTATTTCCTTTTCCCTTATTATCTTCCTGATTATTCTGTTCCTTCTAAGATTCTTTTGTCTATTTATACTCTTTACTTTCTCAACATCTTTCAGATATTGTCATTTTTTTTTAAAGAAAATTAAAAGACAACCAAAAAAAATCCATCCTACACCCCTTATCTTAATTGGATGTAGTCACATGAAAATAGGCTTTTCTTTTAGAAGTCTTGAATCACTATCTAAATTGTTTAAGATTTTAGTTTCTACTTGATGAATTTGCATATAAAATGCCTTGCTCACCTCTGTTTTTTGTTTGTTTGCTGAGGCAATTGGGGTCAAGTGACTTGCCCAGGGTCACACAACTAGGAAATATTAAGTGTTTGAGGTCATATTTGAACTCAGGTCCTCCTGATTTCAGGGCTGGTGCTCTATCCACTGCGCCACCTAGCTGCCCCAACCTCTGTTATTTTTTATGACAAAATTTTCCTTTTTTCTTAAAATTCCAATTGTGTGTGTGTGTGTGAAATGGTAAAGCTCAGTTTTTAAAAGTTTTTTTTTAATTTTTAAAATTCATTTATCTAATATTTTTCCCAGTTACATTTAAAACAACTTTTGAGTTCCAGATTCTCTCCCACATCCTCACTCCCAGTAATATTTATAATAAACCATTTTTTGTTGTAGAAAAAATAACCTGGAAATGTTTGGAGGAAGGAGTTTGGGAGAGGGAACATTCAAAAATTATCACATATAATACAATAATTATTATGTGTTGTAGAAATGATATTTTATTTATGCTCACTGTGACAGTTCCTTTTGGGGGGAAGGGATGTTCTAAAGATTTGATTGATCCAGAAGACAAGGTTTGAGTGCATGGTGGGACTTCATTGCCACCTGAAGTATAAAAAGTCCTACTTTATAGTAAAGAACAGTTAAACAAAAATGACATAGTGTGATTATATCCCTCTCTCAGAATTTCAAACTAGAAATGAATGAAAGTTATTTTTTTTTAGCCACCTACCAAAAATAAGGGGCTGTGCTACTTTCATGTCATAAAGAATAGGAAGTTGAATAAAACACAGCAGTGATATAAGAGTCAGACCAAGGCTATTTAGCTAAATGTCAAACTCCTGATAATTGCAATAAAAATGGTGGAAGGCTATATTCCATTTGATTTACAATAGTCAGAGAGAGCTTTCTGGGTAAGGCAGGACTTGAATAGTGCATTGCAGAATGAGTAGGAATGGCTTAAGCAAGAAGGTGACAAGCATTTTAGGAACATCACCTGGAGATAGAGTTAGAAGTCCTGCCTCAAGAACTTATTAGCTCTGCAAAATGGGAATTAAAAATAGTTGCCACTTCAAAGAGTGGTTCTGAGAATCAAACAAGCTAAAACATACAAAATGCTTTGCAAACCAAAGTGTTTTAAGAATGCCAACTATGACAACGGTGATGATGAAGAAGAGGAGGAGGAGGAGGAGACAACGGAAGCAGGAGGAGGAGAAGGAAGAGGAAAAGAAGGAAAGAGTGTGAACAATGGTCTCATGGTCCAAGAAAGAACATGTTTGTCTTTTCTCTCTTTTTGTTTCCTATCATCCTTGTTTTCCTTTTCTTTTTTTTTTCTTCTTCCATCTTCTCTTTCTTTTCTTCCTTTTTTCTTTGCCAAAACGTGAGGTATTGAATGAAAAGTTTTGAGAATTCCTACATTGGATAATCTTTGTCTCTTTCCTCTCTTGCAGCTTCACTCTGTGGACAATCTGGTGAGTTACATTTTATTTTTCATGGTCTCCAAATAACTTCACTGGCAAGAGCCAGAAACTATGACATTAATCCTTTCCCTCAGATCAACATTTCCTGGGATATTGCAACTATCCAGTTTCCCCTCTGCTTTCCTAAAAGAAATGTGTGTTGAAAATTCCATCAGGCATGAGAAATAGTAGACCTGGATCCTAAATCAAACTGTCATTAACAATATATCAAGAAGAGATAAATAGATGGATATGTACTCACAGTGCCTGGCACATAGTAACCCTTCTTGATTGTATACATACATATGTGTGTAAATGTGTATGTATACATATACACACAAATATCCAAATACCTGTATATACAAGTGTACCTATCACATAAAATACAGTAGAGTCCAAAAACCTTAATCCAAATCCCAGGTCTGTCATTTATAACTGTGTAACCTTAAGTCATAACTTTGAGGTTCTTTAGTTTCCTCATCTATAAAATGAAGAACTTGGACTGAATGGCCTCATTTCAAGTATTAATATCCTATGATAACTCTTTTTCTGGAAATGACAGCATTTGAGCCACCTTTCCAGAAGCCATGCATTTCTATTGTGGAATCAGAGAACTTTCATTCAAATCTGATTACTTTTTTTTTTCTTGGGTTTTTTTGTTTGTTTGTTTTATATTTTGTTTCACAGAATACATGGAAATGTGTTTTATAAAAAAAAAAAACACATATAAAATCTCTGTCAAATTGCCTTCTCAATGAGGAAGGAGGGAAAGGAAAAAGAGAATTTGGAACTCAAAATTTGAAGACAAAAAATTATGTTAAAATTGATTTTCATGTAATTGGGAAAAAATAAAATATTAAGAAAAAAAAGAGCTAATTTAGTTAGTCTTTTCCCTTTCTGAGATCCTAAGACAGTTCTATGGATGTCCTTAAATGTTCTTTCATTGTTTGAAATACACGGACAGACTTCTCTCAATTGATGAACTGATGTCTGAAGGCTGGGAGGCAGCCTTTGAAAAGCAGGAACATCTGGAGGACTGTGTGAGGGGAAGGAGGGAAAACAGCATAGAGATTCCCTTATGAACCCAAAATACATTGAGATAAAGGGACAATCATCCTTCTGCATCTCATATGTTAACTAATATAGCTGTAGTTGTGAGTTTTTTCAACTTTGCCTCTTTTTTCTTCTTCACAGAAGCTATACTGAAGCCAATGATTTTCCTCACACCCCCATGGACCACTCACTTCAAAGGGGAAACAGTGCTTCTGAAATGTAACGGATTTCACTCCAGTGTGACAGGGAAAACACAATGGTACTTAAACTGGAAACTACTTCAAGAAACCCATAGCAACATTAGTGTTGAAAATTCTGGACAGTACCAATGCAGGACCCAGGATTCACCCCTCAGTAACCCTGTATCCTTGTCCTTTTCAAAAGGTAAGGAAGAAAACTTGGACCCCCAAAAATATATGAGAAGGTGGTTTTTTCTACTCCTTTGTAGAAACTGGAATTGTTCAGTATGAAATATTAACCTGTAACACCAAACTTTTTCAATATGTTGATTAGTTTTACTAAATTTGTTTCGTTTTCTTCTTTTTAAATTCTTTAAATGAAGGTAATATAGAAATAGCAAATACCAAAAGATATCTATTAGTTTAGTCTTTAAAATTGGTTTCAGTTCCTCTAAGAACTCAGTTCCCTCATTCCAGTCTTGCTCTGGGCTGAGGACTAAATCTTTATAACCTCTAGATTAAGGTTTTGCATGTTAATGTTTCCTGGACTAGGGATTGGTGATCAGTTAGAAGTCTTATAGGACAATAATAGCATATCCCTATTTTCAGGACCTTTTATCCTGATACCTGATCAACCAAGCATCTATCTTCTTCTCCATCCCCTGCTTTGGCCTTTGGAGTATTAATATTTACTTCTAGCTGGCTGTAGGGTAACATTTTGGTCTTCCACTTTGAACAAGCCGTCATTAAAAAAAATAAGAACCTCTGTGCTAATTAAAAGACATTATACCCTAAATATCATAGTGCTATGGGATAGGACTCATTTCTTGATTAAGTGTATGAGAATTAGTGCAATTACATACTATTCTAGACCCTCATTTTTCTAGTAGTGTCATGAAATGATGCTTTTAGAATGGAACAGTTTTTTTCCTCTATAATAACAAGCACAAATTATCACAGATATATCCTACAAAGTATCCTAGTTTTTCTAGGAAATAAAATTATGAACCTATTGCTCTAAGCCTTCTTGAAACATTTAACAACCAAAGTTGGGGGGTAAACTGTTGAGCCAGAAAGTCTTAAGTGTAGAGGGCCAGTATTGAATAAGTCCATGTTCAGGAAGAGTCTAGTTTAGGTATTACTTGAGACCTGCTCTCTGTAAGCTCATGCAGTTCAAAGCACTGGTTTATAGTATCCCTGTAACAAAGAATGAAAGACATGCTGGAGATAAATTTAGGATAATCTTGGTGAAGAATTCATGTGACAGAAACAGGGCATCACAAACTATACTATTTATGACCCTGTTATCATAGGTACATTGTTAATGCTAGTTAACTGCTATTTATAACTCTTATTATTGCTGCTACTGTTTAAAGTTAATGTCAAACTGAAATATTGAAGTATGGTATATACATCAGCCCTGATAACGTACATAGTGTCACCTGGAGATAGCTGGTGTTAATGCAACACTAGCTTAATTCTGGTGTTAATGTAGCATTAGCTTAATAAGTATATAAACTCTGGCTCTCAGATCTATGAATGGACTATTTAGACAGATCCTACCTAGCTCATATATCTTCATCTCATATCCACACTCATTCTATTCACTGGAACTGGACTCCCAGACATAAGATCATCCATTTGAACTTGAAAGAAATCTTTGAGATCAACTACAGAGAAGAGTGACTTGTCTGTGTGGGAAAGCTAGGATTTCATCCCCTCATATAGATAAACTCATCCGACAGACCTTATTTCCTATATTTAAAAGAGACTCACTGGTTCTAAAATGCCAAAGAAAGGAGGGAAGGGAATTTATTGAAGTGACATATGGGAGTGGAAGAACTCTTGCTAATTTCAAACAAGGCACAGATTTCTCTACCCTTTAGAGAAAGATTTAGAATTGAATGGGGCCCCCAAAGGCCATCTAATCCATCTTATACATTTTACAATTGAGGAAACAGCCCAAGGAGTCATCCAAGGACAGATACTTATTAAGGGCAGAGCTGGAATGTGAATATAGATTCTCTGACTCCAAATCCAATAATCTTATATTATTCTATTTTAGATGTTGGGAATACATGTCAGTTGATCACTCAAGTCAGTCAAATAGCATTTATTAAATGTTTCCTATATGTCAAGCATCATATTAAGCAGTATGTATTTTTCCTACGCCTCCATCCCAACCCCCCATCCTCCTATTGTTAGTGCCTTCCCTCTGAGATCAGCTTCCATTTACCCTGCATCTGCCATGGGTGAACATTTTTGTTTCCACATCATCTCTTCCTTTAGAATGTCAGCTCCTTGGAAGCAGAAACTGTATCTGTCCTTGGATGACTCCTTGGGCTGTTTCCTCAATTGTAAAATGTATAAAATGGATTAGATGATGAGCACAATGTCTAGAACATAGTAAGTAGTTAAGAAAGGTGTACTAAGAAAGGTGTCATATGCAATATATATATAATGTATGTATATGTGTGTGTTGCTATATACATATATGTCAATGTGAGTCTATGTTTATACATATATGTGTATTCTGAGTATATTCTGAGTATATATGTTTACACATATATGAGTATTCTGAGTAGTTAGGTAGGGCAGTAGATCTAATGCCATTCATCTTCCTGAGTTCTAATCTGGCCTCAGACACTTATTTACTATGTGACCCTAACCAAAACCACTTAACCTTGTTTGCCTCAGTTTCTTCATCTGTCAAATGAACTACAGAAGGAAATGGCAAATCACTATAGTACCTTTGACAAGAAAACACAAAATGTCACAAAAAGTCGAATACAATTAAAACAACTAAACTAAAATTTTTCATTCTCTGATATGGCATTAGTTGAGCAGTACTGTTCTTCCTTTCTTAGCAGTAACTTTGTGTGTGTATATTTATGTGTATGTGTGTATATGCATGTAGAGACAGAAAGAGACTAAGGCTCAGCTCCATAGGCATGGCAGCTCCTGATTGACAAAGTTTTATAGAAAAATGAGCTTATAGGGAATTTTTTTTTAAAAAAGTTCACTCAAGGATGGAAGTGGAAGTGGGACTAAATAGAGATGAAGACAGAACTGAACTAGGTTTTGGTCCTCCGGTATTTTAGTTTTGGATTGAACAGTAATATCTTTGGTTCTATTACCCTCTGAGTTTTTTCCCCTTTCAATATGATTCAGTAGATGAAACTCTAGAGTAAGAGGTACTGGGTTAAATGCCATCTCTGCCACTTTTAGTGTGATCTTGTACAAATTCTAGCTTTACTAAGGCATATTTTCCTCATCTAAGGTTTGAGGGGGTTGAACTAGATGGTTCCTAAGGTTTCATACATCTCTAGATCTATGAAATTAGTTCCTATATTTAGAGAACCAGGTAGACCTCAGATTATAAATCACTACACAGATGGTTCTGCATGTGCTTGGAAAAAGGGCAGTCACTACAACCTGGAGAGGGAAAAAATCTTGAGTCTTATGGGAAATATAGAAGACATTTTAAAAACTGGGGCAATTACAGATCCTCAAGCCATTACTGGGGATAAAAAAATCAAAAGACCAAAGGGAAAGGTATCATGGATAGACTAAGTGACTGATTGATGTTTTCTTCTGTCTCATACAGATGAGCTCATTCTACAGACTCTATATCCTGTGTTTGAAGGAGACACACTGGTTTTAAGATGCCAGATAAAAGAGGAAATAAAACTCACCGATGTAACATACTATAAGAATGGAAAAACTCTTCAAAGTTTTAAAAAAGGCTTTTTTAAAGACAGAAATTTTTCTATGCCAAAAGCAAATTTAAGTAATAATGGCCAGTATCACTGTAGTGCAAAGAAGTCAATGTTTTGGGAGTTAACAAGAAAAATAGAATCTAAACCAGTAGCAATCCAAGTCCAAGGTAAAGACTTTCAGTCCCATAGGGATGGGTTGGCACAGAATCTATGAGGGAATGAGAGGGATGGATTGGCAGAGGGTGAGATGGGTAATTTTTGGATCTGATGAGCTGACCAGTGATTGGAATTCTGGAGCAGCACAGAATTGACTCAGTGGGGATCAGGTTAAGTGTTAATTGGATGGAAGAAACTAAGAAGGGAAATGAACCAAAAGTATGCCTTTTTTCTAATATTGGATTTGCCATTTGTTTTTCTGAAAATCCAAAGCTTGCTTCCTCAGAATCTCTGAAGTGCACTTTCCTGAAAACTGTCTTATCTTTTCTCTCTAGAGTTGTTTTCACTTCCCATACTGAAAAGCACAACTTTAGAGCCCTTAGAGGGGACCAATGTGACTCTGAGCTGTGAGATCCAGCTCCATCCAGAGAAAGCAAATACTCAGCTGCATTTCTCCTTCTTCAGAAATAGCATGATCAATTTGTCAGGATGGACAAGAACCTCAAAATTCCAGCTCACCAACATCTGGAAGGAAGACTCTGGGTTTTATTCTTGTGAGGCAAAAACAATGACATCAGGGGTCTGGAAGAAGAGCTTTCCAGTTAGGATCAAAGTGAGGAGTATGTGTCTGAGAAAGATCTAATAGGTCTAGGATTAACAAGAGGGAGGCTGGGCAAATGACATCATGCATTTTGAGACCACTTCTGTATTACTTCCATTAATCATAATAATAATAGCTAACATTTATATTGTACCTATTATATGTTAGACACTTTGCTAAGTACTTACAAATATCTCAACAACCATGGGAAGTATTTGCTATTCTTATCCCTTTTTTACAGATGAGGAAACTGAGGCAAACAGAAGTCAAGTGACTTGTCCAGGGTCACACAGTCAGTAAGTGTCTAAGGTCAGATCTGAACACAGATCTTCCTAACTCCAAGTCCTGCAATCTACCCACTGGACCATTTAGTTGCCTCCACATTGTCCCTGTGACAGCTCTCCTAGAGAGATGGATTCCCCGTTGGTTGGGGAACAAGGAGTGAAGTGAAAATGAAGAGATTCTTTGAAGAAGAAAAAAGAAAGCCTTCCTATCTCTTGATCACCAAGGTTTCTGTTGTCATTCATATAGTATGTCATAAGGAGATGGAGTTTTAAGAACAAATGAACTTTGTTTACATTTACCATTGTTCTTCCATATCCCTTTAAAACAGAATAAGCTGCCCTTCAGGACTTACAGGAAAATGCCCCAAAGCTGCCCAAGAATTAGTCTGCTCCTCTGTTCCTAGGGATTGGGAGAGAGGTCAGGAAGGAAGAACTAAGCTCCTGAAATGGAACTCTCTCTGTTAGACTAGATAAAATTTGAAAGATTGTGAGTCAGAAATACATGTTCTCCTGAGTCAAAAAAAAAAAAAAAAGAAAAAAAAAGAAAGTGTTTCAGGATTTAGAATTTTTAAGGGATCCTGGAGATTATCCAATTTAATCCTCTCATTTTAAAGATAGGGAAATCAAGTCCCAGATTGAAGAAGGTCTTGCCCCAAGGGTGTGTGTGTGTGTGTGTGTGTGTGTGTGTGTGTGTGTGTGTGTATAGCAAATTGCAAAGCTAGGATTCCCACCCACATATTCTGATTTCAAATTCAGAGCTATTATATCCAGAGTAGATTATTTTTTCCTTCGATTTTTTTAAACTGTTGACTTAAATTCTAAGATCAGTGCCTATAATGATCTGTTTTAATTAACTTAAATTCAAACGTTATTTATTTTATGATCACACAAGTAGCTACCATTATCTTCCCTGGCCTCCCTAGACCTGAAGTCTCTGAGGATCAAGCTCATTATTTGTTACTTCATTTTCATCCAGGAATCCCTGTCTCAGGAATCCATATGGAGATCCATCCCCCTGGAGGACAAGTGACAGAAGGGCAAACTCTGGTTCTCCTCTGTTCAGTATCTGGGGGCACAGGTGACATCACATTCTCTTGGCACAAGGAAGGCACTGGAACAGTCCTGGAGAAGAAAACTGAGCGGTTCCTAGAAGCAGAGTTTAAAATACTGGCTGTTAGAGAGAGTGAAGCTGGGAGATATTACTGTACAGCTGACAATACCAATAGTCCTCTACATAGTAGACTAGTGAGCATCTCTATAAAAAGTAAGTGTTAACATCCCTTTCTTCTGCTCCTCAGTAACAATACACACTTATCTTGTATTCTAAGATTTGCAACATACTATAGCTGTGTGATAGAAGTAGAAATATTATTATCTTTATTGACAGATTGTTAAAGACTTTATTTTAAAGATGAGGAAATCAAGACTTAGAGGAGCAGGGTAAATACAATACAAGAGAATAAATGTTGGTGCTGAGATTTGAACCTAGGTATCTCAGTGCCAATAATAGGGCTCTTTCTGCTAATCACATACCATTTGAACTAATGTATTTTTATTGGAGTTCTATTCAGAGATGAATCAGTAGTATATAGAATGGTGTCCAATGTTTCACAAAAAGCAGAGCTTTGGAAGGAAAATAAATGTTTATTTAGTGGTATCAGTTCCCCCTAACAAATTTCAATTTGTTACAGAAGGACAGGACATATGGGGCAAAGAAGGATCATGGGGGTGGCAGGAATGGTGAGACAAATAGTAAGATGAAGATTAAGAAAGGCTCTGAGCTGATATCAAGGTGATTAATATTTAGAAATTCTCTCCTTAGATTTTCGAAAAAGACATCTGAGGGAGCTAGATGCAGAATGAAGAAGACAGGAAGCAGGATTGATGAGAGTACTCCTTCCCTTCCCCAGATGTCCAGGGTCATGAGCCACAGTAGCAGAAGCTCACTCTGACTTGTTCTTATCTCTTTCAGTTCCAGTGTCTCCTCCTCTCCTCACCTTCAGTATCCCTAAGACACAAATGTTTGTGGGGAAGGTTGTGGAGCTTCAATGTGATGTCCAGAGAGGATCAGTTCCAATTTTATATCGGTTTTATCATGAGGATAAAATCATAAAAAACAGCTCAGCTTCTTTTGGAGATGCAGCATCCTTCAATCTATCCCTGACCAAACAGCATAGTGGGAATTACTTCTGTGAGGCTGACAATGGCATATCTGTACAATCCAGTCAGGTGCTAATGCTGTCAGTCAAAGGTAAGTTGACTCTTGCCAGAGGGAAGCCACATCCAGGGCAGATATTGAGCATTTCACTTATGGGGATCCTGGCTGTACTCTGGTGGGATGGGATGGTATCATAATAGGCTCTTGGATTTCTCTGCCCTTCCCTCAGGGGTTGAGATCTTAGACTCTGTTCCTATTTCTTACAAGTCCCTTCATAGCAGTCAATGCAACAACAATTCAACAAAATCAGTGGTTTGTTGTTTTTGCGCAGTTGTTTTCAGCTGCATCTGACTCTTCATGATTCCATCTGGGGTTTTCTTGGCAGAAATACTGGAGTGATTTGCCATTTCCTTCTCCAGTTAATTTCACAGATGAGGAAACTGAGGGAAATGTTCTAGAATGTAACAAGAATTGCTTTATACCACAAGTGTTCACATCAGAATACAAATAGGTACAGATGAGAAATTGTAGGTTTATAAGTACATAATTAGATTCAAAATAATTATAATTATTCATTTCTATGACACCTTGAGGTTTATAAAAAAGGTTTCATTTCTTCCCAACAATTCTGTAAAGTACAAAGGACAAGTATTATTTGCTCCCTATAACAGATAAGGAAACTGAGGCTTGTAATATTACATGATGTATTCAGGATCGTATAATTATATAATATATAATATAATTGATAAGTATTGAAGGTGTGATTCTAGCCCACATTTGGAAGCAGCTAGTGGGGGAGGGGAGAATGGTTTCGAGTGGAATTTCCAATCAAAGAACCTAGGTCCAAAACCTGGCTCTGCCTTTTACCACCTATATAACTTTGGACAAATGACTGGACTTTTCTGTCTCAGTTTCTTCATTTGTAAAATACTTAAATCAACTCAAAAAGTAATTTACAGAATTATATCTGATCCTGTCTCCAAAACCTGGGTTCTTTCCACCAGGAATCTTTGCTTGGAGACCTATGAGGGAAAATTCTAACATTTTCTCCAATGTTTTTATGGTTTAGTTCCCCCTGGAAATTTATTAACTTAGTTTCTGTTCTGTTGTTTGAATCGTATATGATTCTTTATGACTCCATTTGGGGTTTTCTTGGCAAAAACACTGGGAGGGTTTGCCATTTCTTTATCCAACTCATTTCACAGAGGAGTAAACTGTGGCAAAAAGGAATAAGTTATTTGCCCAGGGTCACACAGTTAGTGTGTCTGAGGTTAATTAAGTAGACATATTCAAAATGGCTATTAGAAACTATGCTGCTTCTAAAGCATGCTAAGCTCTTGCCAACTTCCTTTTTTGTTTTGTTTGTAACTTATGGAATAAAACAAGCATTACCATTACAAAGTACAATTAAAAAATGATGTTATATGAAATTGTAAATCTACTATGTACAATTTGCTATTGCTTTCAAATATACAGTAAAATTACCATGTAAATTTCTTTTTTCCTTCCCTCCCTGCAACCCAAAGATGGCTACCATTAAACACAAATAGACATATGTGTGTGTGTGTGTGTGTGTATATATATATATATGTGTGTGTGTGTGTGTGTGTGTGTGTAAAATTATTTTTACGTAGCTCTTCTTATCAGTTCTTTCTCTGAATTCTTTGGATAGCATCTTTCTTCATATATCCTTTATGGTTAATTTGGGTATGTGCAATAGTCAAAACAACTTATTCAGTGAAAGTTCTTAAACAATATTGCTGTTATTGTATAAAAGGTTCTCTTGGTTCTTCTCATTTCACTTTTCATTATTTTGTGCAAGCCTTTCATGTTTTTCTAAAATCATTGAGTTCATCATTTTTTATAACAGTAATATTTTATCATAATCATACACCATAACTTGTTTAATGAATTCCCAATTGATAGGGATACTCACAATTTCCAATTCTTTACCACCACAAAGAGAGCTGTTATAAATATTTTAGAACATAAACTTTCTTTTCCTTTTCCCCTAATGATCTTCAGAAATTGACTAAGTAGTGGTATTGCTGGATCAAAGGGCATAGATAATTTAATAACTCTTTGGGCATAATTCCAGATTGTTCTCCAAAATGGTTGAATCAGTTCACAATTTCTCCAACAGTGAATGTGTCTCCATTTTTCCACATCCCCGTCAACATTTGTTCCTTTTCCCTTTTATCATTTTAGCCAATCTGGTAGGTATAAATGGTATCTCAAGGCTGTTTTAATATGTAGTTCTCTAATCTTGCTGGTTTTCTGGGACTGATCAGTGAGTGTTTAGTTATTCTACTGCCTTTGTGTACCTTGCCACAAACACCACCCTTAACAGTGGTTTTCTTCTGTCCCCAGTGCCTGGTGTGCACCACGCCCCTATAACTCTATCAGATTGTTGTGCTTACAACAGTAATAAACTGGCTTCCAAAAATTAATGTGCCTTCCTGGTAGTCAAGTTGACTGCTAGAGTGACCTACAGTAAGCTTTGAATAGGAGCTAGTCCATTAAGTCAGAATGCCACAAAAAGTTAAATTTTCCTCATTTCAAACACCTTTCTTACTTTGTTTGTATATACATCATATATGGGAAGCCAGTATATGGGATTACATGTTGGGCTTTGAATCAGAAAGACCAGCCCTGTACCTCCCTACAATTCATTGAAAGGAAGCAAGTGGTGGTAAAGAGAAATCTTCATCTTTAATTTCTCTACCCTAAAGAGTTCAGAGATTCTTTCCTTTAAGTATTCACTTAGAAAAGCTTCCCAAATGCCATCTTGATTTGAATATACCAGTGTATATGGTCTAATCTGTAAAAACAAGAAAACAGCCACCACTACAACAAAACAAAAACCCTCAGGAAATTATTTTAATAAACTGATTTTAACAATGTTGGTTTTAGCACTCCCTTTACTTGTGAAGATCCATGGATTATTAGACCTAAAGGGGATTTTAGAGATAATTTAATCCACAATCTTCTTTTTTATGGAAAAATAATTAAGTTTCAGAGTAATCAAATGACTTATCTAAAGTCTCCCAGCTGGTTAGTGGCAGAATGGGAACTAGAATTCAGGTCTTGCAACTCCTGGTATCTACACAACAGGTGCAAGAATAAAATAGATTCTAGCTTAGATAATGAGTTTTATGAAGGAGTCCCTTCATTCTAAATACCTCTGACCAACCTTACACACCTTTCCCATTCCCAGCCCTAATTCTTCTCTCCCTGACTCTTCAAGATATCTCTGCTTTTTCCTTTCTTGTCACTCTTATCTATAATCCAAGCTGAGATTCTTTTGATCTCCCCATCCAAACAAGTCTCTTTCTTCCAGGTCTCTCTTCCTGCTCCTAGCAAAGTTGTAATCCCTCAACTATCTATAGAACAAATCACTTTCGTTTCTCCCGTTTCTAGCAAACAAACTGAGTCAGTTTCTTTATTCCTTTCTCTTATCACTCAGTGACTTAAATCACTGGGCTTCTTTCCATTATTCTTTTCCCCCATTATTGCAATCCCAGAATATCTTGTTACACAGTGAGGGGACTAGCACAGCACCACTGAGAGAATGCTGGACTGAGAGAGGGAACATGGGCTCAGGTCCTGGCTATGTCACTTCTTAATCAAGGTGCCTTTTTCTGTGTCTGTTACTTCAATTTTAAAAGGAGTGGAAAGGTGGCCTCTAATAATATAGATGAAATTTCTATGGTGCTTTCTATGTACCATCTCTGTTAAACTTAACAACAAAATTGTGAGATAGATGTTACTACCATAGCAGGTACTATACCATCACTATCACTACTACTATTACTATCATCACTACCTCCATCACTACCACTGCTGCTGCCACTACCATTATTGCTGCTACTACTACCACTATTATTATTATTATTACTATTACTGCTGCTACTATTACCACTACTGTTTTTATTACTACTGTTGCTGCTGCTACTACTGCTATTATTACTACTACTCTATCAGAGATGAAAAACTAGAAAGGTTTTGTGTGTGTAGTGTGTGTGTGTGTAAGTATGTATATATACACTTTGTTATATAAGATGGCTTTCTGTGATGGGGAAGGATACAGGGAGAGGGGATCTGAGTAATGTAGAAAAAAATGTTAGTTTTTTTTAAAAATGTTAAAGGCTTATCCTTGATAGAAGTTATTGAAATAAAGGGCTCATGTTTCCAAAACTGACATGCTAATTTTCATCATCTCCTTCAGTTCCAGTGTCCCGTCCTCTTCTGACTATCAATGAAATCAAGTCTCAGGCCTATGGACAGCACATTGTTGAGCTTCGATGTGAAGCTGAGACAGGCACCAGTCCAATCCTCTATCAGTTTTTTCACCAGGGTATAATGCTGGGGAGTGTTAGGACCCACTTAGGAGAAGCTGCATTTCTCAACCTCTCTCTGAAAGCTGAGGATTCTGGGATCTACTCTTGTGAGGCTGACAACGGCATCGGTCCCCAACTCAGTGAAGGGGTGGAATTTTCTGTCACAGGTATCTAAGGAGAACTGAACCTGATATCTCAGGGATGAACATCTGATATCCTCCCAAGAGAATGGGGGAATTTCTCATGATACCAAATCATGGAACATTGTTTCTGAGGATATGTCATTTGGGAAGTTGCAAAATTGAGTCCTTGGGGATCAGTATCATCCTAGGTGATGTCACTAGGTAGATATTGGGGGAGAGATGGCTCAGCAACTGGCTGCATCTCTTCTCTCTGAATCCCAAGACCCCTACTACCATGAGGCAATTACTTCATTGAACATTGGGCAAAAATAAAAATACTGCTGGAGATAATATAATAGTATAATTGACAACATTCCATCCCTGGATTTATAATCAGTCATCACTTCTCAAACACAATTTCAGGACTCAGCTGCTCAAAGGCAAAAGGGATATTTCCTGTTTTCCTGAATATGAACTAAAGCAGTTGTCTATTTTCCTAAATCTAAGCCTAATTCAAAAAATCCTCCCTTGTCCCCTCCCCTTTAGTCCATCTTCTCATGTTCTGAGTCACCAAGATTACTGGTTCAGTAATTGTTAGGCCTTCTTTCCCATTCTGGTCTCATGCCATACTCTTCCTTTTTCAATCCCTATAGAGAAGCGAAGAGGCTTGCTTGTTGGAGGACTCACCTTGGGCCTACTTGGATTCCTGGGTCTCAGTGGTGTTGCTTTTCTGCTGTACTTCAGGACCCAAAGAAGATCAGGTTTGTAGGCCCTGTTCCATAACCTTTACAGAATCCCTGAGCCCATTCTGCCTCATACCCAGACTGTCACTTTGATGCTTCAGACCTTGCTGAACAACTAGTGCAGCACCAGGTGAAGAATAGACCAGACCAGAAATATGCTAGTAAATGTTTAGCCAGATCTCTGAAAAATAAAAAATTGAAATATGTGTACAAGATGAACTTTCAAATTTAATCTGCATCTGTCATTTTTATCCAGACAATCAACAAAACAAAAAATTAAGCCCTGCTTTATGTTTGTAGATTTCTAAAGTATTAAAGTTCACACTAAAAATTTAAGCATACCTCTCATTAAGAGTTGGCTCTATCATATCAGCAGAAATGACATTTATTCAGCTTTTTTGCTTGTTTTTAGGAGGCAACTGAGACTAAGTGACTTGCTGAAGGTCACATAGCTAATAAATGTCTGAAGTCAGATTTTAATTCATGTGCTCCTAACTTCGGAACCCATGTTCTCTCTATCCACTGTGACACTTAGCTGCCTCCTGATTTTTAATATATGAAGATAGCCATATCTTATTATCCAGGCCTTGAGTTCATTGGAAATTCAAGTTTGGGGTTTTTTTCTGGTTTTTTTTAAATACAGGGGCCACCCTATGAGTTTATGAGGATCATATAAGCTTAAATAAATGTCCTTGTGGTCCCCTACAATATAATTCTTCCTTATTCCCCTTCACCTTTTCACCAATCAATCAAAAAAAAAAAAAACTGATTGGTCTTAGGGAGCAGAAGGAAAAAGATTGCACAGAAAATGCAAATACACAGCTTCCCACTTTTTATAAAGAAAATTTCCTTAACAGTTATAATTGGCCAAAAATAGAATAGGAAGTTTGAGTTCACCTTCAATAGCCAAAGTCAATAAAAGTTTATTAAAAACTTATTATATGCCAGATATGGTGCTAAGCATTGGAAATACAAATAAAAAAAAGACTGTCCCCACCTCTTCAAATCACTTTAAGTCTTTGAGGCGAGATTAAATGAGTATTTGTTGGATATTTTGGAAAGAGAATTCTTTCCCAGGTATGAATTGGGCTAGATGGAGTAGTGGATAGAACTCTGGTCCCAGAATGTCAAATATCTGAGTTCTAATCCAACAGTTACTAGCTGTGTGATTCTGAACAAGTCATGTAACCTCTGCATGACTCAATTTCCTCATCTATAAATGAGCATAGTAATAGTACCAACCTCTTTGGATAAAATGAGGTATTTATAAAGTGTTTTCCAAGCTTTAAACAGTTATACAAATGTTAGCTATTATTATGGTCTCTGAGAGCCCTTCAAATTCTGATACTATATGAATCTGTGAAATATTTAGAGTATTTATCTTAGGTCAGACAAGGTTCTGTGAACACAGGGCAGCTAGGTGGTGCAGTGGATAGAGCACCAGCCCTGAAGTCAGGAGGACCTGAGTTCAAATGTGGTCTTAGACACTTAATACTTCCTAGTTGTGTGACCCTGGGCAAGTCACTTAACCCCAATTGCCTCAGCCAAAAAAATAAATAAATAAATAAAAGATTTTGTGAACACTTGCCAACTTGTCCAGTGTCCCTATGTCTCCATTCTGTTATTGCTTGTCTCCATTGGCTGGTCCCCAACTGCTATCCCACAGCTGTGTTCTTAGTAACTATCTTCTCAATAAACTTCAAAGTCCCCTTATCACCTTAAACATCAAATAAAAAGTCCTATGTCTGGTATTTAAGCCTCTTCCTAACTCAATTTCTTTCTACCTTCCCAGTCTTCTTACACTTTCCTCCCCTCCACAAATTCTGTGATCCAGCTATCCTCACCTAATTGCTGTTCCTCAAACATGGCACTCCATCTTCAAGTCTCTGCCTCCTCACCTTTTTGCTTTAGGATCCCAACTTCCTTCAAAACTCAGCTTAAGCCCCACCTTCCCTGGTTCCCTCCACTATTAGTACTTTCCCCTGTGATATTCTTTCCATCTACTCTGTTATCTCATAAGTAATTAGTTGTCTCCATTATTAGAATGTGAGAACCTTAAGAACAGGGTCTTTTTTCTTTCTTTTTCTTTTGCATTTCTTTTTTTTTCCCTCAGGGAATGTGTTTAGCAATCAATTAATCAATAAGCTTTTTTTAGTAGGCACCTATTTCCTCTCAGCATATTGCTTAGTAAGTGTTTAATAAATGTTTGTTGATTGACTTCTCTGTTAGTGGGTATATACTTTATTCCTTAGCTTAAGAACATTCTAGGAGAGGATTCTGACTCATATGCTGACATCTCCCTCCCTAGGAAACTAGACATTTGAAGCTTTTGATTCATATTCTCCCCAAACCCTTCAACTCAGAATCCAGCCTACAGAGCTGGCCTTGGGTGGGCCTTGAATCTGTGAGCATAATCCCTCAAGATCACTTGTGTCAATTCCCCACAGATCTCCACTCTGAGGCAAGGACTCCCTTACTCTTGACCCTACATGAAACTAATCAGGGAAGAAATGCATTCTTGGTAGAAGTAGCAAAAGTGGTACAGTGGATAGAGTGCTACATCTGAAGTCAGAAAGATTCATCTTCCGGAGTTGAAATCTGGCTTCAGACACTAATTGACTCCGGGCAAATCACTTAATCTTGTTTGCCTCAGTCTCCTCATCTATAAAACGGACTGGAGAAAGAAATGGTAAATCATTCCATTATCTTTGCCAAGAAATTCCCAAATGATGTCATGACTGAAAACAATGGAATAAAAAGTGCCAAAGATCAAATCATAGTTCCTGGATTCTAGTCTCAAGTGACCAAGATTTTTATCCCTATCCCAACAAGAAGATAATCAAGATTTACTACTTACTTTTCTGGTGAATGACAATCTGTGGAGAGCATATATATGTTCTCTGGGCCCACTAAAGAAGGGAGTAAAACAAAGAAAAGAAGGCAAGTTTAAGGAGCACTAGATGTGAGTACTCCAAGTCAAATACCAGTTTTGTGCTATCATATATTTTGAAAACCACCATTTAATCAGACTCAGAACTGAAACTCTAATTATTCATGGACTAGATTCAATCTTAGACTTTTCTAATCTTTTCCTTTGGCCCTTTTTCCCATTCAGTCTCAATTAAAAACATCTAATTTACATTTAGGATTTTATAACAAAAGTTCTTAATTACTGTTCTGACTAACCTCTATTTTTTGTATGACATCCACAACAATAGCATAATCATAGCTAATAATAAGAACAATGATGAACATTTTAATAGGGTACTTTAAGATTTATGAATTTATATGTGTGGATGTGGATGTGTATATACACCCACACCCACATCCCTATTTAGACAGATTAGGTAGATATTGTTGTTCAATTGTATCCTATTCCCTGTGAACCTATTTGGAGTTTTCTTGGCAAAGATACTGGAACAGGTTGCCATTTCCTTCTCTAGCTCATATTATAAATGCTAAAACTGAGGCAAAAAGAGTTAAGTAACTTAGCCAGTTAAGCTAAGATCTACTTAGCCAGGATCACACAGACAATCAGTATCTGAGATGAATCTTCCTGATTTCAAGCCTAGTGCCTTACTCATTGTGCTACCTAGTTGCCCCAACATTATGTATGTATATATATATACATATATATAAAATTTGTATATGTATATATACAGACATATATATATAATTTATATATATATATATATATGCACATAGAATCATATATATGTTGTATATGTGTATATACACATGGACATATATATATAATTTGTATTTGTACATATACACACAGAAATATATATATATATATATATAAACATTATACATATATATATATATATATTTATATAAAATCTCATTTGATCCTCACAATATCCTTATGGAGAAATATTATTGTTATCCCAATTTTTACAAATGAGGAAACTGAAGCTAAAAAAAGTTATGTCATTTACCCAAGGTCCCACAACTAGCAAGTGTCTGAGACCACATTTAAACTCACGTCTAAGAGATTCATTCAAATTCCAAGAGTAACAAGTAGAAATCAGGCCTTTTCCTTCGAGTGTGTCATCTTGGTTTAACCTGACAAACAGAAGGACATAGGGTTCCATTTCCATATTTTGTGAAAGATTCCTACAATGTTGCATATTCTCTCCTGACATTCCAAATAGAGTGCAAGTGTCATGAGGGCAAGATATTTGGACTTGCCATTTTGTCTTCATATTATCAGTATCTAGAACAGTGTCTGAGTCATATTTAATGTCTGAAACAATGTTTTCTGATTAATTAACATTAATCTTTCTTTTCTTTGCAGGAGAAAATTTTGCTCCTAGACTCTCCAGGCAAGTCCTTGTTCTTCCAGTGGCTGATTTCTTGTCATTTGCTAGAAGTCCATAATCCAGGAGCAAGAAAATGCCATTTATCCCTGAGATTATATCTACCCATTTCCTGATTTCACACACTTTGGGATTTGTTATTGTTCAGTTGTTTTAATATCATATAACTCTTCATGACCCCATTTAGGGTTTATCGGCAAAGATACTGCAGTGATTTTCCATTTCCTTCTCCAGTTCATTTTACAGATGATGGAACTGAGGGAAGCAGGGTTAAGTGACTTGCCCAGGGTCACACAGTTGGAAATATCTGAGACTAGATTTGAACTCAGGAAGATGAGTCTTTCTGATTCCAGAACCAGTGCTTTATCCACTGCACCACCTTTCTGCCCTGTATGCTTTGGGATACACAAAGAAAAGTCACTCACTAACTAGGATATGCAATAACCATTCTAGGTATACCTAGCATTGATATATCATTGATTTCCTTATTTAATTAAAATGTTCATTAAATTGACTAAATATTGGCATAGCAGCATCTTGGCCACTAGCCACTACACTTACTTAACTAGATCTTTATATTGCAAACCTAAGCATTAATGTATGCCTTTCAAGCGAAGGAGGGAGGAAAAAAAGGAGAGTGGGAGGGAGAGAATAGAAGGAGGAAAGAAGAGGAAGGGGAGGGGAGAATAAAAGAAGAGGGGAAAGAAAGGGTAGGGGACACAAGGAGGACAGGACAATGATGGCATTACTTGAAACGGTCAACTAGAGTGGCCACCATGTCAGTAGGATAAATTAGTACTTTGTGACTGAATGACCATCACCCTCTGGCTCTGTCTCCAGGCTTCCTGCCCTGCTTCTCTAGCTTTGGTTATCACTGGTCCATCCTATTCCTCAATTGCTTCTCCTAAAAAGCCTCTTACAAACCACCTATGCACAGATTCATGAGCATTAAAATCCCATGAAGGACACCAAGTTCTCCATCCCTTTCTGGTTGCTGATTTCCTGAAAACTCAGTGTCATCACACCATTTTCTGCAGGGCTCTCTCAGGATGTCATCAATGTATAATTAAGGTTGCTAATATGCCAGTAAATACCATATATGTGTGTATCTTACAGGAACCCTGCCATCCCAGGATTCCAAGACCCTACTGAGGTGGAGCTAGAGCCAACATATGTCAATGGTAACACCCTCTCCATTAGATAAGGGCTTCAGATCTGAGGCAAGACAATTAGAAGGGGGATAGGAGAAGGAACACAAATTATCTTGTTGGTTTAGCCTACCATCTATCCCAGATTTTTCTGAGCCTCAGAGAACAAGGCCTCTTGAGTATAGTTTTGTGAGGCAAACAGATTTAGCAGAAAGAATGATACACTTGGAGCCAAGCAAGAGATGTAAGTATGAATTCCACTTCTGACTCTTGCTATCTATGTGACCATGGGCGAATTAGTTAACCATCCTGAGCTTCAGTTTTCTCCTCTGTAAAATGGGTTTATCTCTATCTATAATATTTATCTCACAGAATTATAAGAATAAAAAGACATAATTTATATAAAGCAATTTTAACCACCATATTAATGTCATTATTACTTTATGATGATTTAAGTAATAAATCATATGCATCTAGCACTTTAGGTTTTTTATCTAAAAGATTGGCTGATCAAACCTTTTTAAACCTGTTTCCCATGGCTGTTGTAAGAAAGTAGTTTAGGGGCAGCTAGGTGGTGCAGTGGATAGAACACCAGCCCTGAAGTCAGGAGGACCTGAGTTCAAATCTGGTCTCAGACACTCAACACTTTCTAGCTGTGTGACCCTAGGCAAGTCACTTAACCCCAATTGCCTCAACAACAACAAAAAAAAAAAAGTGGTTCAATCTCAGCCAGTAGGAAGCAGATATACATTCATCTAACCTTTTATGTATCATAGATCCCTTTGGTATTTCTTTACAGCATCATATAATTGTGAAATGTTCTTATGTGAGCTCACAACCCTAATTTAAAGTGAATGGTATGACTTTTTAGAGAATGTAGAACTGAAAGGTTTTCTAAATGAACTTCATGATTTATATAGTGCAATCCTCCCATTTTACAAATAAGTATATTAAAGGGCAAATTTTAAAGATCTAAATTTCCAAATTTTGTCCATAGTCATATAACTGATAAGGGTCAAAGCCAGCATCTGAACTCAGGATTTTGATAGCAAGTCCTTTGTGAAAGCAACTCTTTGTGCTGCCTTTTAATAAATATCGAATTTTTTATCATGCCCAATAACATGCCTAGGATGGAAAAGATTCCTGGAAAGAGGAGTCAGGGTGGGTATGTGAGAGGATTTCATCTTCTGCTACAATGTAATAAATATAAATATTTAACTTCTGGCACATCCATCTGACCCTGCCTATAAAATCCTATTCTTACTTCTGGCCCAGCATCTGCAGACACAGACCAACAGTCTAGAACACACAACCCAGTCTTTGCAGACCAAGAACTTACAATGAATCCTGTCATCAGCAACATAGTATATGCTGAGGTCTGGAATTTGCAGCAAAAAGAAGAAGATGCAGGTGAGAGAATGGGAATAATCGTACTTATATAGAATTGTATCCTGTCCTATTGTATAAGACCCATTCCAAATTATGTTAGCCCCCTCCAACATGGTGCCACACTTTCTTGGCCATTCTCTTCTGAAAATAACTTGCTCAGCAGAACTGCCCAAGTATTCTCCTTAAGACAATATTTTTTTTAAATCTTTGCATCCTCAGCTCTTGGCACAATTCTTGATGCATTGTAGGTGCTTAACAAATGCTTGTCAACTAATCAATGCCCATATTTATGTCTATTTCTCCTTGCATCTCTGTTAGTTTCTCCTCTAGGAATTTGGATGCTATACCACTTGGTGCATATATGTTTAGTATTGATACCGCTTCATTGTCTATGGTACCCTTTAGTAAAAATATAGTTTCCTTCCTTATCTCTTTTAATTAGATCTATTTTTGCTTTTACTTTATTCGAGATAAGGATTGCTACCCCTGCCTTTCTTTGTTCACCTGAAGCATAAAAGATTCTGCTCCAGCCCTTTACCTCCACTCTGTATGTATCTCTATGTTTTAGATGTGTTTCTTGTAAACAACATATTGTAGGATTCTGGCTTTTAATCCAGTCTGCTACCCGATTCCATTTTATGGGAGAGTTCATCCCATTCACATTCATAGGGTTTTTTTTGCAAATATGATATTTCCTTTATCAACTGCTATAATAATAACCAGTGTATTCAATCTAATCAATTATTTTTTTTTACATTGACCTTTGCAAAACCTTTTTTTTCCCCAAGCTTTTCCCCTCCTTCCCCCCACCCCCCATCCCTAGATGACAGGTAATCTAATACATGCTAAATAGGATAAATTATATGACAAATACAATGCATGTATACATATCTATACAGTTATCTTACTGCACCAGAAACATCAGATCTAGAAAGAGAAGAAGAAAAAAAAACAACCTAAGAAGGAAAACAAAATGCATGGAAATATTCATAGAAAGCGTTAAAATGCTGTGTTGTGGTTCACACTCAGTTCCCACAGGCCTCTCTCTGGATGTATATGACTATCTTCATCGCTGAACAATAGGAACTGGTTTGAATCACATCATTCACATTCACAGTTAAAATAACTATATCTGTATTTCCTGCCATCTTATTTACCCAGAGTTATGATTTTCTTTTCCCTTTCCCCTCTCTCCCTTCTCCCCTCCCCAGTACTTTATTTTTGATGACCAGCTCCCTCCAACAGTCCTCCCCCCTTTAAAACCCCTCCCTCCCCTTTACACCTTTCCCATAATCCTTCTATTAGTCTATCCCTTTCCTTTTCTCCTTTCCCTCCCACCTTCCCACAAGGAGCAATTCCCATATTTATGAATTGGTGGATTGGCTGCATGATAGATTCTTGTTGTGACAAAATGACCAGGACAATGAGGAAAATGTCTTGCAGATGACTGGCAGAGATTTTGCACCAGAAGGGTTCTCCCTTTACTTAATCTTTGGCTAAGCTAGTCCCTTAGTTTTCTGGGCCATGTGTTGGTAAATCCTTCCCTTAATTAAAATAAAATAAGATGGGTTAAAAAGAAAATATTTCCACCTGGAAGAGTTGAAGACTTAGTGGGATGAGAAGGAAATTTAGGGTTTTTTTTTTCCAAATTCTGTTTCCATTTTAATTTTCTTACTAATCTAGGATCAAATTATGGTTGACATTTCACAAAAGTTCAGATTGAAGCAGGACTTTTAGATTCTCTGAACCACAGTACTCTGCATAGGAGAAAAGAGATTTACAGCTGGATGGGACCTTAGAGGTCATTTAGACCAAAGTTTCTTAAACTGTGGGTCATGATCCCATATGAGGTCACATAACTAAACGTGGGAGTCACAAAATTATGACTTATTATTAGTAAATGTCTGATTTGTATACTTATTTTATTTACCTAAATCTGGGGTCACATAAAAATTTCTCAGGTGAAAAGGGATCATGTGTAAGTAAAATAAGTTTAAGAAACCTCACTTCATTTTTTTGGCTGAAGCAAATGAGGTCAAGTACTTCAACTCATGTCCCATAATAAGGTAATAGACAGGTAAACAAGGTCACAAGGTAATAAACCAAAAAAATAAAGGTGGGCTTCTTTTTACCATAGTATAAAAAGGAATCCCCCAAAATTTCTTGGTTGGGTATCATTAAGTCAAAGGAAATTTGGTCCCTTCTTTTACTCCATACGAGCACCTTAATTGTAATCTAGGAAACAATCAAATAAATCACAAAATTAGAGAATGCTGGAGCTAGAAGGGACCTTACAGGGTATCTACTCAAATCACTTGGGAAACTAAGGCTGAGCAAGGTCAGATGATCTCCCAAAGCCATGCAGTTAGTTCTTAATAGAGCTAAAAAGTGATATTGTCAGCTAACCATTTGGATCTTTCATTGCTTAGGGAACAAATAATACTACCGGATTCTGGACTGTTTAGTCACTGTTTCACTGTTTTCCTTTTCTTCCTGAGCTGAAGAAACAATGTGTTATGTCAATAACCCAAGGAAGTATTCCTTGAGGGATACTTACTAGCTGTGGGACCCTGAACAATTCAGCCTCTGTTTGCCTCAGTTTCCACCTCTGCTGCCTTAAGGATCAAACAATTTATTTGTAAAACACTTAGCACTGTGCCACTTCCTCTTCTTTCTAGGACAAGATTCTCTTAGCATAGGATCCATAAACTCCCAAAGGGTCCATGGTTAGATTACAGGCTGTCTATGAAAATCATTAACATATTTAGACAAGTTCTTTCAATGTGATGGGTTTCCTTTGTAATCTTGTATGTTGTATTTTACCCATTTAAAAACATTATTCTGGAATTACACATATTTAACCTATATTGGATTATTTGCTATCTAGGGAAGGGGAAGGTGTGGAGGGAGGGGGAAAAATTGGAACACAAGATTTTGCAAAGGTAAATGTTGAAAACTATCTCTGTGTGCATTTTGAAAAATTAAAAATTTTAAAAAACCATTATTCTGAGAAAGGGTCCATAGACTTCACCAGATTCTGCCCAAGGGGTCCATGATAGATTAAAGGATAAGAAATCCAGTTCTAGGACATTTGATCCAGGAACTGGATTTTGCTCAGAAACTCCTCCACTATATCCACCAGTCTTTGTCCAAGAATTCTTTGACTTGTCTGAGAACTATTTCATTGCTTCATTCCTACACACACACACACACACACACACACACACACACACACACACACACACACTTGATGCTCTATTATTTGTAAATACCCCATCCATCAATACCTCTTTCTCTGCCTTTTCTGGAGCAATATGGTTCACTTTTCACAAAAGCACATGACTCTTTTTTTCCCCAAAGGTGCTTTCAAGAAGATTCACTTCAATGAATGTCAAATTGAATTGAACCGTTATTAGAAGTTTTCAAAGAAAGATTTGATGAACAACCATTAGGAGTTTGTAGAAAGGACTCCTATTCAAGTATAGCTTGGATAATTGACTTTTCAATTCAGATTATCTAGAACTTTGAAAAGACAGAAATGAACTGATGATTCAGGGTTCTAGGGTCTACAATTTGGGGTGGAGTGGACTTTAAATAGAGTCATTGCCTAGACCTAAATAGTTGCCTTTCCCTCACAGATGACTTCACATCAATGCTATCACCCACCCAGGTGAGTCAATCAATTCCCTCAGATCCTCTTTGTTCCCACAAGCCCTTCCTTTTTGTTTCCCCCTGTTCTTTTTCTCTTCTCTTCCCTTCCCTTCCCTTCCTTTCCTTTCCTTTCCCTTCCCTCCCATTCTCCTCTCCTCTCCCTCTCTTTTCTCTCCTTCTCCCTCCTAGACCTTCATCCATCTCTCAGAATTTCTCTCTCCCCTTCCCCTCCCTCCCTCCTTCCCTCCTTCAGTCCTTTCCTGCTTCCTTCCCTCCTTCTCTCTCTCTCTCTTTCTCTCTCTCTCTCTTTCCCCACCCTCCCTCTCTCTCATGAACCTTCATCCATGTACTTTCTCTCTTAGGATTTCTCTGTTGTGTACAGTGAAGTGAAAGCAAAACAACCTCTGCAGGAAAGAATCAGGATGACTGACACTACAGATGAGACACAGGAAGATGACATAGGCAATTATGAAAATGTTCAACTTCATGCCTGAACCTGACCATGTGTGCTCCCCCCAGAGAAGCCAGGAGATTTTTTCACCTTTCTGTTCTGATGTAGAAATGGAAGGAAAGACAGTAGGGCAAGAAGACTTTGGGACTTCTGAGAAATGAGAGGTCAAGCTAGAGGAATTGTTTCTTCCAGGCCTCTGCTATCAACTTGACAACACAGACAACAACACTGAGCTTCCTTCTTTGATGAAACAAGACAGAAAGACCTTGAGTCTTCTCTTTCTTTGTATTTATTTCATTTTATTATTTATTACTAAAAATAACCCTTCACATTTTTATGGAACTTTAAAATTTTGTAGGCATTCTCCTTATAACAGCCATGAGATAGTTCATTCATTTTTATCCCTATTTTTCAGAGAACTCAGAATTAGGATTCAGACCCAAATCTCCATATTTTCTTTATTTTTTTCTCAATAATAACTGGCATTTATATAGTTCTTTAAGATTTTCATAGTGTTTTAAATATGTCATCTCATTTGTTCCTCACAAAAAACCCTAGAAGGTAAAAGCTGTTATCATCCCCATCTGAGAGGTCAAGAAACTAAGGCTAGGAGAGATTAAATTATTTTCCCACACATTTGCTCACATATAAAAAGTGTCTAAGGTAGGATCTGAACTCAGATCTCCCTGACTTCAAGTTCAGCACTCTATACATTGTACCACCTGGGTGCTTACTGATTTTTACTGAGGAGTTTTATTTTTATATTTTGTACTAGCTAGGCAGTTGGGTGACAAAGTGAGTAGAGTACCAGGTCTGGAATCAGGAAAACCTGAGTTCAAACATGGCATCAGACACGTATTAGCTGTGTGATCCTGGACAAGTCACTTATCCTCTGTATTGGTTTCCTTAATTGTAAAATTAGGACAATAAAATGTGGGTAGCTACTTTGCAGGGAGAATATAATGAGATAATAGTGGCAAAGCACTTACAACATCCAGTGATAGAGAAAGTTAGTTCCTTCCCTCCACATTTTATTGTTGGTCAGTCATGTCCAACTTTTTGTGCCTCCATGGGCTTAATCACGGAGTGTTTTTGGCAAAGGTACTGGAATAATTTGCAATTTTCCTCTCCAATGTGTACTCATTTTACAGACAAGGTACTGAGGGAAAAGGGGATTCAATGACTTGTTCAGGGTCACACACCTAGTGTCTGAGACTATACTTGAACTCAGATCTTCAGTATTCTAAGTCGAGTGTTCTATCCACTGCACCACTTACTTCCACCTTTATACTGTGGCTATTTCCTAATATAAATCCCAATAATTTGCCATCTTCCATTGTAATTAATAAACACTGTTCATCAAAACCAACTAACACAATGACAATTAATAATATATATTACCACACAATACTCTCCCACTTCCTACTGAAAGAGAGGTGTGTTTCATCATACACTCTCTAGATCCAAGATTAGTTATTAGATGTAATCCACATTCACCTTCCTATTATTATATAATGCAGGTCTCAGATTTTCATAAGATTCTCCTCACTGGTGAAAAGTGATTATTCAATACTTTGTGATTGCCAGAAGGACAGAGTTGGCAGGAGCATAGAAGAAAAGAAGTCCTGACTTTGGACTTCTCTCTTTAAGAAAAAAGGCATGGAGTTCCAAACTCTCTTCAAGGAGAAGACTCGGGGAAGAACATAACATGCTGAGGCACCTTGATTATGTTCCCACTTTACAACATTAGAGACTTTGGGAGGTCTGGGACTCTGTTCTCTGTCTTTATCTCTGGGGTTTTTTTTTGTCTCCTCTCTGTCTCTCTTTCTCTGTTTCTTTGTGTTTCTGTATCTCTATCTCTGTCTTTCTCTGTGTGTCTCTGTTTCTCTCTGTCTCTTTATCTCTCTCTGTGTATCTCTGTCTCTGTCTGTTCCTCCCTCTCCTGTCCTCTCCTCTTTCTCTCTTCCCCCTCTTTCCCCTCTCTCCACCCTCCTCATATCCACTGAAATTTCTCACTTCTGATGGGAGAGCTTATTCATTCTTGTGTGTTTCTGATATATATTCTCATATGTATCCTTTCTCTTGTTTCTGTTTTCCATCACTTTGAATAAATGAATTTATTTTCTGTTATGTGTGTTCATTGTGAAACTAGTATTTGTTGGGAAGGTTATCAAGCTTTGGATATATAGCTGGGTATATAAAGGGGTACAACTTTCCTGTCAAAGGTTAGTGATCAGGAGTTCATCTTATAGATTATTTCCCCAAGAATAACAATATTGAGGAGGTGGAGGGAGATAGATATAATCTCAGTCCAGTATTATTTCTCAAGAGAGAAGAGTGGTCAGCCTCTGGCAACAATCTCCTGCTTCTTCTCTTGAAAGAAATCAGTGTCCTTAGAGAAGAATGGGTGATGAAAACTCTAGAGATATCTACTAATAGCACATCTAGAAGATTCATGTGGATATACATGTCAAACCAAACAAAACATATATATATATACTACATTTATAATAGAACTATATGATTTTTTAAAAAGTTTTACTTATGTCTTTTGCTTTTACAAAAGTCATTTCTAGATATAATCTTCCCCTCCCACCCATTCTCAGCACCAAAATTCCCTTTATATAAAGAACAGTTAAATAAAACCAACAGACTCATCGTATGATTGTGCATTCAACACTCTGTACCTATAATCCCCCATATCTCCTGAAAAGAGTGAAGTATATTTTATTACCTCTTCTCAGGGACTAATTGGTTCTTAAAATTGACCATAGTTTTGTTTCCTTTTCATGCTCTTTTCACTGATTTTATTATAGTATTATGTATGTTGTTACCAGAGTTCACCTTACTTCACCCTGCATCAGTTCAAATGAGCCTTTCCATGAATCTCTAAATCCTTCATATTAATTATTTTTCATAATACTCCATTATGTTCATATACCATAATTGTTCAACCAATCTCCAGTCAACAAGCACTAACTTTGTTTTGATTTACATAAGGGAATTTTCATTGTACTTTTTGACCTCCTAGATATGCAAATTAACATATAAGAGACCTTAGAAATAATTTTCCCAGTCTCTTTCTATACATTTGAAGAAATTGATATTAGAAATATTAGATATTAGAAAGAACAGATGTAATACCCATTGCAGGAATGGAATTGATAGAATTTGTGAATTATAGCTGCTTCATTGTGACAATTACAATGAGGTCTCCTTGAATGCAAGGAACTTAAAAATGAAAAAGATAATCAAGTTCTCCTACCCATTTCAATTCATCATTTGGAGAAACAGGAAAAGGAATGAGCATTTATATGATACCTATTATATGCCAGGCCACTTTACAAATATTATTTCATTTAATCATTGCTACAATCCTGTAAGATAGATGTTATTATTATTCCTCTTTTATAGTTAAGAAAACTTAAGCAAATAGATATTAAGTGACTTGTCAGGGTCATGTAGCTAATACGTGTCTGAGGCAGGGTTTAAATTCAGTCCTTCCTGACTCCAGACCCATTACTCAGTGCAGTGCACCACTTATAAAATAACAACTTTGTAAAGACAAGCAATTTTGAAATACTAACTCTGATCAATGTAATAACTAGCTAAAACTTCACAGAATTGATGATTAAAGATGCTGGCCATTTGCTAAGAGAAAGTGATAGACTCAGGCTGCAGATCAAGACTTTTATTAAGACATGAAATTGTGGGAATCTGTTTTGCTTGACTATGCATCTGTCTTATAAGAGTTTGGTTTGGGGTTATTTTTTCCAATAGTAGGGAGAAAATAAGAAAGAAAGAAAATAGTTTTTTGTTCAGTAAGAAAAATTAATTTAATTTCATAAAAAAGAAGAAAAAATGGCTAATTGCTCATCTATTTTTAGGGGACAGAGAAAAGAACAAATGACAATAACACTTAAAAATCACAAGGCAATTATTTGGCAAGTGCCAGGAGACTAGTCTTGAGTTTTTCTCCCAAGTGAGGAATTCAACGATTCATAAGATGCTTATGTTTGATTTTGGTTTTGGTTTTAAGCTTCTACATGCAACATTCTGAGATTTCATAGGGAAGGAGTATAAACTTCCATATACAAATATTTAATGAGGTCTAAAATTAATACAGCTAGTTAATACTAGTTAATAGGTTAATTAAAAGTCTTACTAATTAATGTGGCTATATAAAAATTTCATAAGCAGAAGTGGAATAGATAGCAATCAGTACTGATCCAACAACATTCTTCAGGGTGATGAAATACAGCACTCGCAAGTACAAAATGCTAAAAAGGAAACCCATGTATATACATAAAACAAAAAGAGGCATAGAACTAGAGAATTCAGACACTATAAAACAAAACAAAAAACAAACATTTCATCAGTTAAAGATCTGACACTCCTGTTACAACTGATTAAATATGAGAAATGATGGAGGTGAAGATTTTTTTTTAAAGTTTCAAACATGGATGGGTAGTAATGACATAGAGAGAAATAACGAAATCAAGGGAAAGGGGAAACTTTATGGGAAAATAATATTTCAAGTCTCTTTTTAAGATTTTAAGCTTTTAAGGTTTGCAAAGTACTTTTCTGCTAAAATCCTGTAAATGTATTACCATACCTATTTTACTAATGAAAACAGTGAGACTCTTAGAAAGGAAATAATTTATTTAGATCACATGGCTATTGTGTCAAAGCTAAAATTAAGCTCAAGTCTTTAAACCACAAATCCACTTCTTTTTCCATGACACCATTCTCAATCAATAAGCTTAGTTATGAAGATGTGAGCAAGTTAAGTTTGAGGTGTTGTTGGGGAGATGTTCTGTTGGCAGATGGAGATATAGGCTTGGAAAACTCAAGATGAAACAGGACTGGTATTAACAACCTGTGAATTTTGTGAAGGAGTATAAATTGAAATCATGAAAAGGAATGAGATTCCCAAGAGAGAGAATAGCCAAGGATAGACCCTTGGATCATCCCATCTTAACAAAGAAAGGAAAGAAGGAAAGGAGTAGTTAGAAAAAAGAGAGGAAAAAGAAATGTGTGGCACTTCTAAAATCAAGAGAGGAAAAATTATTGATGAAAAGCTGTGAACAGAAAATGTCAACCTAAAAATAAAATAAAATTGATTTTTAAAAAACTGTTGAATAATGGATAGAAAAATCAAGGAAGAAGAGAAGTGAGAAAGAAAAATCATTGGCTTATTGTACTTGGAAGCCTACTGGTACTCTTTGAAAGGGAAAGCATGGTGACATGGAAATGGCACTGAACCTGCAACCAGGCAAATTGGGTTCAGATCTCATCCCTGCCACTTCCTATCTATGTGTCTCTGAGCCTCAGTTTTCTCATCTGCAAATAAAATAAAAGGATAAAGGAGGTACTCCCTCCACCACAAATATATCCTAAGGAATGAATTTTTAAACCCTTAAAATGTGATATTGCTGTTATTTGGGGCCCCAAAGTGAGTCTAATCTTGGGAATTCCCCCCCAAAATCAATGTATCTTTGGTTTGTAATGTTTATGTCTAATTTTCCACAAATGTGAGCAGAAAAGAGTTCCCAGATCTTGAATAAATACTCAAAGTAACAATGTACATAGTAGGCATGGGACTCTGTTTTCATACTGCAGAAAATGTAAAGGACTCAAAATATCCCATAATAATCAAGAAAATTCTCCTATCTCTCCAGTGGTTTTAACTTTCTATGATATGTAAAAGTCCTATGTTACCCCATATTTCAGCTTCCCCTTAGAAAAGAAGTATACTTGTACCTCTCAAACAATATCTCCATCATTCCAATAATACTTTGTTTAACGACCATCCCCTTGAAAAAATAGTGTTTACTGTGTATTAAGTATTGTGCTAAGTGGTTTGGAATTATTGTTTCATTTGATACTTACTATAACCCTGAATGAGAGTTAGCTGCTATTATTATTATTCCCATTTTAAAGTGAGGACACTAGTAAGTGAACTTGGGTCTTCCTGACCCCAGACCCAATATTCTACCCATTCATTGCATCACCTAGCTGCCATTATGGAACTCTTCTGTGAGCTTAGAATCACCTAGAGAAGAAATGTACTTTGGCAAGCTCACTTGGAGCTGCTAGACAAGCTCCTCCTTTCTCCATTGGACTCCCATTATCTGAATAACTCATTCAAAAACATACTTTAAAATCCCAGTTCTTTACTCTATCATGTTTTGGTTTTAGTGCCTTGCCACAGTTCCCTTCAATTTATCAAGAAGTACATAGATAGAAAGATGCATAGATAAATAGATAGAGCATTTATTAAACCACTTGCTAGCTAGGTTCTGTGCCAAGAGCTAGAAATACAAATATAAGCAAAAAGAAAAACAAGCTCTCAAGGAGCTTAAATTCTAATAGAGAAGACTATATAAAGGACAGTTGAAAAGCAGGGTGAGGCAAATATTTACTAATGTCAGAGCAAGGTAAAGAAGCCAGAGAAGTCAAGAGCAAAAGAGAAAGAGAAGTGAACATGACTAACTCAATCCTTTTCCCCAATGTACCACCAAAGGAAAGGGTGGAGGGGTGGAGATGTCAAGGCTGGTAAAGAAGTCACCTGACTCTGAATTCTGTTCTTAGACCCAATTCCTGATTCAAAGCTAAATCCCTTCTGTGAGACATCTTACTTCTAGCTCGTTGTTGTGATTTGTCCTTCATTCTCAAAGAGGATCAAGACATCACAAAGGTGATGCTATGATTTATAAGTGAATTAGATTTAAGTGTTGGAGGGTTGTGCTAAGTCAACAGTCTTACTTTCTCTTCCAAAACCCTCTGGGTCCAGTGGCAAAGTATAGATCAATGACTGGAGGTGACCCCCAATATAGTGGAAGACCTTGGCTTTTTAAGCTGAGCCCATGGCTCAGTTTGATTGAGGCAATGGCCATTCTGTGATAAGGCTAGGAAACACATAGATGGCCGTCTCAAAGAATTTATTCACAAAAGAGAAAAAAATAAAGGATGACAATACAGGGGATGGTAGGATCAAACAAGGGTTTTTTGGGATATGGAAAACATGAGCATATTTGTGAGCAGAAGAAAAGCAGCAAGAAGAAAAGGAGAGATTAACAATAAATGAGAGCAGGGATGATAGAGGATGCAACTGCTGAAAAAGACAGCCTTGGAATGGGGTCATCACTTGTAGAAGGATTTGCCTTAGCAAGAGGAACTACTTTATCATGGGAGATGTGTGAAGAAGGTCATGGTAGAAGGCCTCTGTGTAGTGAGATGAAGAGGAAGAGAGAAAAGAAAGCTCTCAGTAGAAGACCTCAATTTTTTCTGCAGAAATCAAGACTAGAAACTCTCTCAGCTGAGATGTTGGGGAGGAATAATAAGATGGTGTGGAAGAGCTGCTGTGGGGTGTGGGATCTAATTAGGGAACTGGAAAAGGATTGGTCTGTAGTAATGAGGGTCCACTTAAAATTATACTACATAAATTTGTAGTGGATCCAATCAGCAGTTTTGTGGTAGCTCTAACTGCTCTCATCAGAATACTTGAGGTATTCTAGGCTGGAGGGCTATTCTGAGAGCCACATTTTAAAAAAAAACATTAAGAACAAGCACTGATGATCAATGAGGCTCTAAGCTCATGATAATGCCGACATTGTAAAGAAAAACAACTACCAAAGACTTAAGAATTCTGATTATTGCAATGACCAACCATGATTCCTGAAGAACAAATAAGCAAACTACCCACCTCAAGACAGAATATTAGGTCTAAGGTACAAAATGAGGTACACACTTTCTGACACAGCCAATGTGGGAATTTGGTTTTCTTCATGGAGCTTTTTATGGCCAATTTTTTCCCTTTTTTCCTCCCTTCACTTAGGAATGGGCAGTAGGAAGTAGAAGGCAGTTAGAAGTAGCATTGTCCCTAGACAAAAAAAGGAAAAAAAAGATGGGCACTGAAAAATTTCTAAATGGAGGAAGGCCAGAAAGAAACATAAATTGTGTACAATGAATATTTGTGGTGTCATGTACAATCATCTTCTTTTTTCTACTTTATATATGGGGAATAGAGATATTATTTAACCTTTGTTAAATTTGTTAAAATAGAGAAGGGGGAATACTAAAACTAAAAGATTTCATATAGAAAAGGGTCTTCCTCTTTTTGACTCATATAGCTCTAATCTAGAAGGCAGAGTTAGAGAGATGGAAGCAAGATGTGAAAGAAATTGTGTGCATTTTTAGTTCATGGTGATTAACCAAATATTCATTTCTTCTAGCTAAGTCATAACCATGCCATCAATTTAACCCATTTGTCCAATAATCCAAACTAATTCTAACCTTCTTCAACACTCTTCAGTTTCTACTTCCAAGTTTTTCTGTTGGTCATATGAAAATTAGATACTGGAAAACTGATCACTGTTAAAAATATAGCTGCTTTAATCTGATTGATAATTTTGTTTCTATGACCTGCTTTCTCAGTGTTCCTTATAATATGCAGGTCTCTCTTTTGTCTTTGTCTTTACAAATAACAAAATCATCAAAATGTGAACAGAGTACTCCACTTACATATACAGCAGCATGAAAGAGTGACTATTCTGGAAGAACCCATTATCTCCACAGCCTTAGCTAACTAATTTATCTTGAAAATAGTCCCTTCAAACACTGGCACAGGACCACCCAGCCCTCATCAGAGAAGTGGCTATGCTCTGTGAGCAAAGCAGAAGTGAAGTAGCTCAGAAGAAATGGGAGATGCACAAAGTTAAGAGTCCACCCCAAATGTTCATGGGGACTATCAGTGTCTGACCTGTGCAGAGCACTCTGCGCTCGTATTGGTCTGATCAACCACAGTCAGGCACTCTGTGACTCAATTCTAACATGGTAATGTCATTTTGGTTCTCTTTGAGACTGAAGAACAACAATTAACCAACCAATCTTGATTCCATAGTGGAACATATTATTTACTTACCTGAAAGAGAGCTGACCATCTCAGAATGCAAAATGAGACATAATTTTATTTTTTAGACATGAACAATTGAGAAATTTGTTTTGCTTGACTAACAATGTTTTGTTTTCCTTTCTCAATTGGGGTAGGGGGAAAGGTGAGAAAAAAAGAAGGTAAATTTTTGTTGATGGAAAAAATAAAATTTAAAAATATGTTTTAAAAAAAAGAAAGAAAACAGAAAGAAAATAGTCCCTTCTTCCTCCTGTTATAGACTTCTCTCTTCCAAAAAACACAAAGGATGATTCCATTTCAACCAATTCACCTGCAAACATCATTAATCCCTAATATTTAATCTAGAATATCTTTTTTTCCTCTCAAAAACTTACCAATAAGTCCATATAGTGAGATGCTTTTCAGTATGCCAAAACCACCACTTTATAAGGCCATCAAGTTGATCTAGCAATTCACAAAATCAAAAGTTAAATAATTAGTGACTGAAGCTCAAATTGCTTTTTTTCTGGTTGAGAAAGAGATAAAAAGTGTAAAAGACTTAAAAACCTGCAACAAAAGAGAAATGTAGAAATAACCATGATTGACAAAATAAGTACAAAGTAAATCCAGGGAAACATCTAAATGTCTTGTCATTTTGCCACCTAAACTATTTAGCTTTGTCTTTTTCTACTTTTTCCTCCATTTTAATTAAAGGTTATACCTATTCTAACTTGCATCATATGATTAAACCACAGAGAATGGAAGTTGTGATCTGATCTGTCTGGGGAAGTTACAGATACCTCAGATTTGCACTTATAACATCCAGGATATGATTCTGATCCTTTAGAATTTAGGGTATCCTTTATCCATCTGGAAACAATTGCTCCATAGTGGGGGGAAAACATACAGATAAGGTCCTGGGTAACTCAGTGAGGTTGGCAGAGAAAGTCTGAAGTACTCTTAAGATTCCTCCCTGAGGCAAGCAGAAAAGGGCATTGATGGGGATTATTTCAAATTTATAGTTGCACTCAGGTCTTGGGTAACCTCACTCTACTGTATCCAATCAGAAAGCCAAGTTATGCCAAACTTCTAAGGTTAAATTTGCTCTGCCTATGGCCTGTGCCATCTTTTCTGAATCCCCTTTTGGGGTTAGCCCACAATGGGATTCTGCTTTGTGCTGTCTTTCTTCCCATTTGCTTCATAATGTCTTTCTCCTTCTTAAAGCTAACTAATTATTTTAGGTTGCTAAGCTCCTCTATGAATTTAGCCTGCCAGTCAATTTTGTACTCTACCTCATGGGGTATTTCCTTTCTCCTAGTTAATTGTGAGGAAAGAAACTTTTCTTTTCCATTGTCAATTGTTAAAACCTCTTTTCCCTTGCTAATTATATATGCTCTCCCAAACCTATTTCAAATTTATCACTTCTGGTGCCCATTTTATCTCTTATAAGATATCTTCCCATAAATATATAACATTTTCTCATAAATAAACCTACCTTTTGCCAAAGAGAAAGGCCTTTGTGAATTGGGAATTGCTAATGAACATTTAGAGGCAATTGCTGTCCTCCATCTCATCATTTGGTGCTGAACCTCAAACTCATCAATACTACTTAATGTGGTTCCCTTTGGTGGACACATAGGGATGAGAGAAGATCAGGGAGGAAAGAGATAATGTAATTGTTTTTCAGAACTACAGCCTACTTTTATTTTACACAGAAAAATTTCAACAAAAACAAGTCAGTCCCTTACAATATACCAATATACCAAGTTTTTTATAATGCAATTTCCTTAATACAAACCAATACTACAAATATTATTTTACAGAAAGTTCAAGTACTTTGTCCTTTGGCATGTCCTTTGACATTCCCTAGTGAGGAGGATAAAATATTTCTTTCTAGTTATGGAGGTTTGAAAGGGCCCAGTCATAAACAAAAATGTCCAAACATAAAAAAGAATCATTTAGGAGGTGGTGAGTTCCCTTTCTCTAAATGGGTTTGAGTCATATCTAGGTGGCCACCTGTTGGATACATCAGAGGAGATTTTTGTTCAAGTATGAGTAACTTCTTAAGTCCTTTCTAATTATGAGATTCTATGAAGTTGGAGGAAGTGGTCATAGAAACACATCTCACATTTTCCGTAGGTCTTGGAGAGGTAGCATTTCCTTCTTCTCTGAATTGACCAACAAAACTCTTGCATTTCCTGTCTTGATCATCTATTTCCTTCCTTAGCCTGTGTACCTAGTAATTAGTCCTACAATACTGATTATATTGAGTGGGAAGAAGTGCCCAATGGTCAGGATGAGAATTCTCCAACTTCTTCTCCTTTTTCTTCAATCCCAAACAGGTGAGTGAATCACCCAAATTTGGCATTCTTCTGTATCCAGATCCTTAGTGCCCAAGTATCTCATTTTCTTGGGTGCTATTGTCATTTAGAAAAGATACAGCTGGTCAAGGAGAAAGAGAATTTAAAAAGCAACAATTGAATTTGTCAATCATTTTGAACCGGAATTTTAAGAGACAAGGTGTTTTGTGTGGTAGAAAGGAAAGCTGGATTGTAAGGTATTACAGAAGAGGAGGGGTGGGGAATCAGTTGAAGACAGACTTCAGACACTATGTAAAGGCAACATTTTTTGATGGTCAACAAAGAAAGAGATGGCATAGATGGGACAGGAAATGGACAGGATAGAATTTTTTAGACTTGAGACTTAATATCTCCGTATGTGGCTCAGTAAATAGACCTGGAGTCCCAAAGACTCTGGTGACCCTGAACAAGTCACTTAACTCTACTTGCCTCAGTTTCTTCATCTGTAAAATGAACTAAAGAAGGAAATGGCAAATTATTCCAGTATCTTTGATAAGAAAATCCCAAATGGGGTCATGAAGAGTAAACAAGACTGAAAAATGACTGAATTAACAACAACAAAAGGAAGAAAAGGCTGATTATGTATAAAACAGAGAAAATAATCTAAAGGATTACAGGATCTAGAGTGAGAAGGCCTTTAAAGGTTCATCTACTCCAGACCCTTCAATGAGGAAAGCAAGTTCACAAAAGAGAGTAAATAACCTACTCAAGGTCATACAGGTGGTAACTGAAGGCATTGGAACTCAAGCTCAGGTCTCTGACTCCAAATTCTACGCTGTTTTCATCATACTGTACCAAATTCAGTCACTCATCTGCTTCTCTAGCTACATAGAACAGCATTCCTCACCTTTTTAAAGGACAGAAATCATTCCCTCTTCTTCCTTCCCTTTCTCTCTTCCCCCTTCTCCTTTGCTCTTCTTCCTATCTCTTTCTCTCCTCCTCCTTCTCTCTAACTTCTACCTTTCCCTTTCTTCTTCCTTTCCCTTTGTCCCTTTCCTCTTCTCTCATCCTCCTTCTCAAGAAAAATAAAGAGAGTAAAAAAGTTATGCTTCAGTCTGGGTTCAGAAACCTTTAGTTCTTTCCCTCCAAATGGACAAAAGTGCTTAAGAGTTGTCTTAGATCATTGTATTGCTGAGAATAGCCAAGTCATTCACAGCTGATCTTCCTACAATGTTATTGTTACTTTGTACACAATACATTCACTTTGTATCACCCTTTCAAGAGTATTCTGCTCATCATTTCTTATAGTACAATAGTATTTTATTACAGTCACATAATGTAACTTGTCAAGCCATTCCCAAATTAATGGACATCCCCTCAATTTCCAATTCTTTGCCCCCAGAAAGTTAATGTAAATATTTTGGTACATATAAATTCCTTTCCTTTTAGTTTTTTAAGGGTATGCATGGTTTTATAATCCTTTGGGCATACTCCCAAATTGCTCTACAGAATGGTTGATTAGTTCACAATTCCACCAATAGTACATCAGTGTATCATTTTCCCCACCATTTATCACTTTCCTTTTCTGTCATATGCTAATAGGGATGAGGTAATATCTCAGAATTGTTTTAATCTGCAATCCTCCAATTAATGGTGAGTTAAAGCATTTTTTTTCAAATGGCTATAAATATCTTTGATTATTTCATCTGAAAACTGTTCCTATCTTTTGATCATTTATCAACTTGGGAATATTTATTTTTATAAATTTGATTCAGTTATCTTCATGTTTGAAAAATGAGACTTTTATCAAAGAAACTTGTTTCAATTTTTTTCAGTTACTACTGATAGCTATATTTCCCTTCATCCTACTTCCCATTCCCCATTTATTCTATTCTTTCTTTCCTATTACCCTTCCCTCCTCAAAAATGTTTTGCTTCTGACTACTCCCTTCCCCAAACTGCCCCTCTTCTTTAGCTCCCCTATTCACCTTCACCATTTTTCTCATCTAGTTTCTCTACTACTGTCCTGGAGAGAAAGACAAATTTCTATACTCAATTTAGTTGGTATGTTATTCCCTCCTTGAGTCAATTCTGTGGAAAGTAAGGTTTACTTATTCTCCTTCAGCTCCCTCCTTTTCCCCTCCATTGTAAGTTTTTTTCCTTGTTTCTTTATATTAGATAATTTAATCCATTCCACCTCTCCCTGTCCCTTTCTCCCAGTATGTTCCTCTCACCCCTTAATTTTATTTCCTTAGTTATTATCCCTTCATCTTCAATTCACATGTGTACCCTCTATCTATATATATATTCCTTCTATCTGTCCCAATAATGAAAAAGTTCTTATGAGTTGAGAAATTTTTTTATAAAGTTCAACACCCATTTCTATTTAAAATAAATACTTTAAAGTATAGGTACAAATAGATTTTTTTCCTTAAATTGATAAAAGCTGTTTATCCAAAACCATCAGCAAGTTTTATTTGTAATGGGGATAAGCTAGAAGCCTTCCCAGTAAAACCAGATGTGAAATAAGGAAGCTCACTGTCACCAATATTATTTAATATTATGTTAGAAATCCTAACAACAAGTTATTATCTGTAAATCCTTATCTGTAAAATGGAAATTTAGAAATATTTCTGATGAATGTCTGTGAAACCAGAGTTGTATTAATTTTATTTTATTTTTTGGGAAATTTTAGAGTACTCTAATACATTATTATTGATAACTTGCATTTCTTCTTTTGAAAACTAGTCACACATTCTTTGACCACTTAGCTATTGGAAAATGGATATTGTTCATATAATATATATTCCAAATCAAATGTCTATCAGTTATGATACTTTTACTTTCTACTACATCACTACATAAACTACCTCCTATACTATTTGCAAGACACTATGGGAAAGATAAGGAGTACCGAGAAGTGAGGATGAATGAATAATTCCACAGTCTCTCAGGCAGGGATAGAGAGAGATTAGAGATAAAAAAAAAAAAAAAAAAAAAAACAACTTTCACATGTTACAGACAAGGAAAATGAAACTCATAGAGGTTGAGGGATTCATCCGTGGTTACAGAGATAGTGGGAGAGCCGACTTTGGGCCCTGGAGTCAGATGTTCTTTTCACTGCTTCACAATGCTTGTCAATGGTTTGAAGAAGGCTGAATGTGGAGGCAGAATGACTAATTGGAAGGACATGAAATAATTCAGGGAAGAGGTAATTAATTAGAAGTTAAAAGCAAAACACCAGAAATCACCAGAAAATACAATAGAAAGGGTGAATCACAGAGATATTTCAAGAACTGGGGAATAACCTTTCTTTAGAAAAAATTGTAAATCAGCAAAAACATGGTTAATGAATTCAGCATAAAAAAAGGAAACAGCTTTTTATCAAATTTCTCTGATAAGGCTTTGGTAAGCAAGATATATAAACAAGAGATCACAATAAATAATTAACAGATTGTATGTGTTATATGTATACTCATACACATATATATATATTCATTCAGTTATTTATTTTGTTATTGCTATTCAGTCACCATCAACTCTTCATCTCTACATGACCTCATGCATGGTGTTTTCTTAGCAAAATACCAGAATAATTTGGCATTTATTTCTCCAGGGTGTCCCCAGTTCACAGATGGCAAACTGAGGCAAATAGGAGGTAACTTGGCTGGAGGCACATAGCTAATAAGTGTCTGAATCTGAATTTGAACTCAGATCTATCTGACTCTAGGCCAGTACTTTGACCACTTTACCACCTAAATATCTCTATGTGTGTGTGTGTGTATGTATGTACAAAAATACACGATCTCTCTCTCTATATGTGTGTGTGTGTTTGTATATATGTACACACATACTTATATGCCATGTGCATATGTGTGCATATATACATATATACATATTCATAATCTCCAAAAGATTTCCCAATAGATTAGTGGTCAAAGGATATGAATAAACTGTTCTCAAAAGAAAAATTGCAAAGTATTAGCAACCATAAGAAAGAATGCTCTAAATCACTAATAATAAGAGAGATTCAAATCAAAACAATAATCACACTTAACATTAAGATAGCATTTTAAGGCAGCTATAGGGTAGAGTGAAAAAAGTAGTAGGCTTGGGGCAGCTAGGTGGCACAGTGGATAGCGCACTAGCCCTGAAGTCAGGAGGACCTGAGTTCAAATCTGGTCTCTGACACTTAACACTTCCTAGCTCTGTGACCCTAGGCAAGTCACTTAACCGCAATTGCCAAAAAAAGTAGTAGGCTTGGAGTCAGGAAGACATGAGCTGAGATGTATGCCAAAGTGCTGATGCATAATAACCATTTAATAAATATTTGTTCCCTCTTCTTCTTAAGGTTTATAAAACATTTTACAAATTTCATCTCATTTTATCCTTACAACAATCCTAAGAGGTAGGAGTTGTTATTGTTTCCATTTTACATATGGGGAAACTTAAGGCAGATGTTAAGTGACTTATCCAAAGCAAAGACAAGATTTTAAGTCAGGACATCCTGATGCCTAGTCCAAGGAGATATCTAATGTGCCATCTAGCTACATGTAATAGCCCCGAGGTTTCATATCACACCCAGCAAATTGAGAAGAACGTCAAAAAATGGGACTAGTCAAAGTTGGAGGGATCTGAAAAGATTGACATATTAGTGCATGGTTGGTGGATTGTAAATTAATACAAACATTTTGGAAAGAAATTTAGAATTATGCAAACAAAATTACTAAAATACTCATAAGTGTTTGACCCAGAGATTCTATCATTAGGCTCATATTCCATAGAGATATAAGTCCTCATACAAAACAAAATATTTATAGCAGCCTTTTTTGAAATACACCCTACTAAAAAGGTGGGAGGAGCAAAGTAGATGACCATAGATTGAAGAAAGGCTAAAAACAAACTATGATGATGGGAGCAGGGGCAGAAGTAGTTATTATTGTTATTGTTGCTGTTAAGGGGCAACTAAGTGACATATTAGATAGAACGCCAGACCTAAAATCAGAAAGACTCATCTTTCCAAGTTCAAATCTAGCCTCAGACAGTAGCTGCATGACCCTGGGGAAAATCATTTAACTCTGTTTACTTCAGTTCCTCATTTGTAAAATGGCAATTACATTTCACATATTATCAGAATTTTTCAATGTATGGATCAGTTATACTGATTCTTTTTCTCCTTTTCCTTTTTTGCTTTTAAAAGTACTGATCATTAAAAGATATAGTTCTCTGGTACAGGAAGAGGAAAGAATAGTGGGGGAAATTATGATGATGAAAAAAACAAAAGTTATCAATTGTTTTAAAAACTAAAATTGAAATTTGATATGATAGGGCAGTCTCACTTCCAGTAGTAGTCTTGACATTCTCTGTTTTTTAGCCACAAAGTCTGCCTCCTTGGGTAGATACTTCCTGGACCCTTGGGTCACCACAGAGATGAAAAAGATAATTTGGAAGTGAGGGCTACATTCAAAAAGTCCATTGCAACCCTCAAATGCTATGTAACTGTCAGCTTCTGAGAGACAGCTCAGGGGAGTAGATAGCAAATCCACCATGAAGTCAGATCTTCATTCAATTGTTGCATCTGATACCTACCAGTTATAACACAGGGCAAGTCACATACTCTCTCAGTGTCCCAAGCAACTCTCTAAGGATATGCAGTGTTCTCTGGGAATTCCCTATACCAAGAAAATCACAGGTGCAACCCTTATTGTAGGATGTCCATATCTGATTCCATTGTTGTTTAGTCCAGTCTGCCTTTTGGGGGGATTTATGGCAAAGGTACTAGCAATTTTTGCCCTTTCCCTCTCCAGTTCATTTTTACAGATGAGGAAACTGAGGCAAATAATATTAAGGGTCACACAGCTAATATGAGGCTGGTTTTGAATTCAGGAAGATGAAAAGGTCTATAAGATGACTTTGGGTATTTTGTGTGAGTCTTCTCTGGAGAATTTGTGGGAGGACATAGTAAAGAATCAGGAACCTAAGTGGCTCAAGAGATGGAGCACCAATTTTGAAGTCAGGAAAATGTTAAATTAGTTGTTCTCTCCCGTTCTGTTTCCTAACTTATACAATAAAGTGTTTAGAGTAAGCATTCACTAAACCTGCTTCCGGCTCTAACTCTGTGATCTTATGATACTGCAATTTAAATAGTGTGTCTGTCTATGTGTTATGCCCTCCAAACATCTGATACAGTGCACAGAGTATTGAAGTCTGGAAGTCTTGCTTGAGTTAAAGTACTATTTCAGAGGCTTACTGGCTGTCACCTTCACTCTCTGCGACTTCGCTGCAAAATGGGGATAAAACTTACATCTGCCTCCCAGAATTGTTGTGAGGATAAAATGAGATAATATATGTGAAGTCCTGCATACCTTGAAGCTCTATATAAATGCTAATTATTATTTCTAGCTCCATAAGGCCAGGAGCCATGTTTTGTTTACTTTATAGGTTCCCCATTAACAAACAGCTGCTTTACACATAATAAAAACTTTATTAAGTGTCTGTTGAATAAATTAATTCCTTCCGTGTAACTCTTTTGTCTTTCAACACAGGCACTCAGAAGAATGAAGCCAGGAACTCCTCTTACCATAAAATGGATGTGATTGTTGGGGGAGATAGCCTATTCCCACTGAATATCTCCCTAGAGACAGAAATCCAAGAGATTGAATGGAGGTTTAAATCTGAGATGCTTCAGCTACTCTCCCTTGGACCTGGAAGTCATTCTTTACTTTGGTACAACCCCTTGGACAAATACAAAAAGAGGCTGGATGTCCTAGAGGATGCCTCCCTCATTATTAGAAATGTGACTCTCAAGGACAGTGGATTATATGAGGCTCGGATCATATTCATTTCTGGAATGTTCAATATTCAGTCTTTTGCTCTTTCTGTCTATGGTAAATATTTCTCCATTGGCTAAGAAGCATAGAATCATAGCACCCCTAAATTGAAAGGGATCTCATAGATATTTAATTTAGTCTTGAAACTTAGCACCTCAGGCAAAGGGTCATTCCTCACCACAGAACTTAGAATCGTGTCCTGATTCACCCCAAGGTAGCCTGGGCTGTGTTCAAACAGCTCTATTGAGAAGTTTCCTAAAGGCTATCTAGTCCAACCCCTCCCCCATTTTGCAAAGGAGGCAACTGAGGGAATTTAATGACTTGATCAAGATCACACTGGTAGTAAAAACAAACATGGTAGGTTTTGTTTTGTTTTGTGATTGTTGTTTTGTCTAGTTTTAAGTAGCCAGGTGGTACAGTGGATAGAATCCTAAACTTCGGAGTCAGAAAGATCTGAATTAAAATCTAGCCTTAGATATTTCCCAGCTGTGTGACCCTGCTGATGTGCTACAACTAATTTTTTTCTCCTCCTTTCCCCTTTTTATTCTCCTATTCTCCTTCTTTTGCCTCTGCCGCCTCTGCCGCCTCTGCCGCCTCTGCCGCCTCTGCCGC
>JAJPUD010001211.1:0-15551 GCA_023553655.1 Myrmecobius fasciatus | reverse complement strand
GCCTCTGCCGCCTCTGCCGCCTCTGCCGCCTCTGCCGCCTCTGCCGCTGCTTCTCCCCAACTCCCCCTTTTCCTTCTCAAGAGAGAGCTTACTATAGCCAACAGGCTCAGTTATGCTCTTCACTCATAGAAACAAGCTATTCCCTGAATCTCTTTCCTTCTAAAGTCCATTGTCCAAACCAGTCTGTGGAAGGGAGTTCAGAGGGGGTAGAGAAGGATTCAATCTGGAGCATAACTCCCAACTTCCTCCAAATCACAGGATCTTTTCTATTTCCAAGTTAACTCAGTCATCTATAAACGTCCCTCCCTGCCCCATGTCAATTTATCCTAATTCTAATGTTTAAACCCCAAAACAATGACCAAAAAAATATACACACAGTGCCTAATTACAGGTCTTAACCCAGTCTTTAATACCAAAAGAGAGAAAGCAGGATTTTTAGACTTCTGTGGCCAATAGAATGAATCTCTTCTCTTGCCTGGCCCTCACCTCTTCCTCTGGAAAAATGGAATATTACTTCTAGGATAGGTTATCCAGGGATTTGTTTCAGAGCACCAAGACTGAGAGGAATCAAAAATTTTACACACTTGCTCCTTCAGAAGCATAGAAACTAGTTTAGTAACTAAATCTCCCACATATTCAACTAATTTCCCTCAATTTTTTGCATTTTTCACATCATTAATTATAATTTTTATTGAAAATTCCAGTTGGTACTTCTTTTCCCTTGGGCCAAATTTCCCTAACTGGTTCTGTTTTCTATCTGTGAGTGCTATAAAGGACTTCCTATAAAGGAGTTCCTTTTGTGAAGCAAGACATCCTGTGAAAGATGGCTAGCAGCAGGAGTGAAGACCTGATATTGCATTCCTCTGCCCTAATTTCTCTTCTTCTCCTTTGACCCCAGAACCCCTCTCTGTCCCTCAGATCCATATCCAGTCACAATGTCTCACACCATTCTGGTGCAACATCACCCTGGATTGTGAAGTCTCAGGGTCTGGGAAAGCTGTAACAGTGACCTGGAAGATTTGGAACCTCCTGAATTGGCTGAATCAATCAGAAATGTCAGAAGTATCTTCCAACTCCAGAATCCTGAGTCTGTCCTTACCTATGGGTCAATCTAACTCCTCAGTCACATGCTTGGCCAGCAATCCTGTGGATCAGAGGAATATCACCATGGATCTGAAGTACATATGTGCTCTGAAGGACACTTTTGCTTTAAATAAAGCCCCACAGGGTAGGTGTGATGGATTCCAGAAGTAGGAAAGAAGTAGTAGAAGGCAGAGTTTTAGGTTAAGTGGGAAAGATGGGTAATTCATACTACATAAAAATTTAACACAACTGCTCAGTCTTATCCTTTCATTGGAACTAAGGGAGATATTCTCTTGCCCCATATCCTAGGTTCTTCCCCTAGCAAAGTTTTCTAAGGCAATCTGATCTTTCTCTACTTAATTAGGAGTGGAGGGTGAGGGATGGGGCTTGAGGAGCAATAGGGGATAACTTTTATGTCAGTGAAAATATTTCTGACCTATTTTGAATAAGGCCCATCCACAGACCTCACATTTCAATATAGAGAAGGTAACATAATTTTATCATAGCTCTAGACCTGCCCCTCAAGTGACATCTATACTCTTACTCTATTTCCACCTAAAAGCCCTACTGAATGGTATGGCATCTTGGGAACCTCTTGGGAGAAGGTTAGCCAAATTAATTCCTACCCACCATTCCAATCAAGCTGAACTCTTATATTTTATGAGACTAATTCTTTGTTTCTATTCCAGTAGAAACTGTGAATGTGTATTCCTGCCTTTTGAAGTGGATTCTCCTGTGGAAAGGGCTTCTTCTCCTTGGGATCCTCTTGTGGACACTGGGCATCAGGTTCACTGTGGACAAGAAACAAACTGCAAAGGGACAAACTAAGAAGCTCAAGTTTAACAAACCCTAGTGACGTCAAATGGCAAAAGATATGTCGTTCTGACAAAGAACAACAACAAAGCCCTCACCCTATCCTTTGGGTTTCTCAGTCACTGATGGAAAAGAAATCAACAAGCCAACCAAACAAAATCCTCTAATCATAAGTTCCATGCTTGGATAAGGGATAGAGTTCTCCCTGCTCTTCCCTCTACCCTTGCCAGTACTAACAAGAAAGGCAGAGAAGTCCTCCTCCCCAAATGTGGCAGATGTACAGAATGGATACTGTTAGAATAATTGATGAATTATCCCCTAGGCAGCTGGGACCTCAGAGTCTATGAGGGAGGTGTCTCTGACTATAACAGGAAGCTATTGAGAAGGGTAAAGTCAAAACTGACTTTTTTTCCCACTGAGCCTTTTATTTTATATATGATTTTTCTTCTGTCTTTGTGTCACAGGACCCTTTTTATATGCCTAACTCATCAAATTATATTTTGTGTCTAGACAATGAAATGATTGGACAGTTCTATTCATATTCCAGTTTTATTCCTCTAGATTCTCCTAGCAGTCATCTTACTGATCTCTGTGTCAGATTTATAAGGACTGACATGATATCAGCATGTTTCTCAGACAGTGGCAGATATAGTCTATGAAATCTTCCTAACAGCCTTCCATAATTAAGCTATTAACTAACTCTATGATGGCAGCAACCTATATTATCTTATCTTTGTATATTACCAAAAATCCACCACAGTATTTTGCACATAATAAAAGTTGATTGATTGATCTATCTGGATGTAATCTTTCAAAACATAACAGGTACTAGCTTTTTTGTTGTTGCTGTTATTCAATTACAGTCACATCCAATTCTTCATGACCCCCTTTGGGGTAGTTTTCCTAAAGAGCAAATCTGCCTGTATTATCCCTCTGCTCAATAAACTGCATGTGTTTGGTATTAGCCACCATTACACGTTAGTTTCTCTGTCTGGAATTTAAAGACCTTTACAAATTGACCTCCTTTCTGGTCTTCTTAGGCTTTACTCCTCCTGAGTATCCCAGGATTCAGTGTCTTTAGCCTTGTTGTTCTTTGTACACAATGCTCCCTCCTGACTTTGTATAATTTCAAGTGCTCTCCAATGCCTTGAATGCTCTTCTTTTTTCTTCTTCACCTCTACCTCCTTGCTCCTTTGACTTCCTTCAAGCCTCAGATCAAATGACACCTTCTGCACTCTCTCTGTCTCTGTCTCTCTGTCTCTGTCTCTCTCTGTCTCTGTCTGTCTGTCTGTCTCTTTCTCTCTCCCCCCTACTTTTAGGGACTTCCCTCTGAGGTTACCTTTCATTTCTACAATAAATCTTGTATGTTCATACTTAGAATATCCTCTTCGATCACAATCTCAAAGCCAAGTTAACTACATAAATACCTTAGGGTCCTAGAGTGTATTCCTCAAGGGCTAGAGTTATGAACCCTTGAGCTTCTATAGTCTAGAATCCCACAGGTTTTTTTTTCCTCCTAATGCTGTTAACCACTTGTGATTAATATTTCTGTTTCTTTTAACCATTTAACAATTAACTGTTACAAAAGAATATTTACTTTAAAGATACAGAAAGAAGGGGCAGCTAGGTGGTGCAATGGATAGAGCACCAGCCCTGAAGTCAGGAAGACCTGAGTTCAAATCTGAACTGAAGCCTATTTTCACAGGGCCATATTTTGACTTCACACAAAGAAAAAACTAGAGGCTTCTCCCCTTCTGACCAGATGTCATGAGTGAAGGGGTCAAACGAAGAGAAAAACTTCAACTAACAGAGAAGAAAGGAAGTCAACCACAGCAAATCAAAAGACTTCACAGTTGGTTGACCATATCCAGTTGTAGAATATTTACAAATGCTCCAAAGTCTCTCCATATATTCCCAATTCTTAGCATTTTGACACTTCCAAAAGTAGTCTTCTAGTCTCTTTCTTGTGGAGAAATGCATCAGTAGCACTCAGCACACTTTTATCAACTGGCCTCATTGAGCAATCCCTCATTATAGACTGTCATTTCCAAGTTGTCTCTTTTATTAGAAGATGAGTTCTTTATGCCAAGAACCATAACTTTGCCTTCCTTTCTGTCACCAGTGCTCAGCACAGTAACTAGCATATAGTAAATATTTTATAAATTCTTGTCTACTTACTGATTGGCAACAGTAATTTAAGTTGAAGGATGAGGTAAAAAGTCAGATTCCAGAGAATTTAGAAGAGAATGAGAGAAGTGGAGGTTCTGAGTGTGGATGGCTATTTTTTCCAGGAGTTTAGCCAAGAAGAAAAGCAGATATATTGAAAAATAAGTATTATAGAAATTATGTTAGGATCAATTAAAAGGGATTTTTATTGGGGTTTTTTCGTATATAGGAGATTTGGTATGTTCTTATGCAACAGAGAAGGAGCCAATGGAGAAAGAAAGATTAAAGATTAGAGAAAGTGGAGGTAATAGTAAGGACAATATACAAAAGAAAGCAAGAATCAAATGTTCATGTAGAGAGATTGATCTTGGCAAGGAGAAAGGCCATCCCTTTGTCAAAAACACCAAGGAAGGAGAAGTTAGCAGGTGATATCAGAGCAATGTAAAATGAGAATGGGTAAGGTAGACAGCTCTTGAAAAATGGCCTCAATTTTTCCAGTAAATTAAATACCATAGTGTTCTATACTAAATACCTCTGCTTCCTCTACTCTCTATCATCTAAAAATCTGAAATCTGACCATGGTCCTCTTCTCTGTTCTCTCTATACTCTCTCACTAACTAATCTTATTAACTCCAATGGATTTAATTAACTTTATGAAGATGCCTTCTAGATATGGATATTTATATCTAATTTCTCTCTTGACCTTCAGTCCCACATCATTAGCTGCTTATTGGGCATTTCAAACTGCATGGATTCTAAGGATCTCATGGTCAAAATAGAACTCATTACCTTGATCCAAAAATCTACTTTTTTGTTCTCTATTACTGTCAAGGTTATTATTTTAATTCTAGTCACCCAAGTGGCAATTCGATATTATTCTCCATCTCAATACTATCACTCATCGAAAATATTCAGTCATTTGCCAGATCTTGTCATATCTCTATAACAACTATGCCCCTTTTTCTAATTACATAACTTGTACTCTAATTTAGGCCCTTTTTACCTCTTCTCTGAACTTCTTTATTAGCTTCCTAATTGATTTCCCTGTACTGTGGCTCTCATCACTCCAATCTATTTTCAATACTTGCCAAACTAGCTTTCCTAAATTCTAGATCTGATTTTGTTCCTGTTTTTCAGTCATTTTTCAATGGTTTCTAACAAATCATGACCCCATTTGGCTTTTCTTGGCAAAAATTTGCGGTTTGCCATTTCCTCCTCTAGTTCATGATGAGGAAATTGAGGGAAACAGGGTTAAGTGATTTCTCCAGAGTCACATAGCTAGGAGATATATGAGACCAGATTTGAACTCAGGAAGATGTCTTCCTGGCTCCAGGACAACTCTTTTTCCATTGTGTCAACTAGCTGTCCTCAAGCCAAACTTGTAACCCTTCTACTTCATAAACTCCATTAAGTTCCCTATTATATCTAAAATTAAATATAAGTTCCTACTGATACATTGTTGGTGGAACTGTGAATGGATCCAACCATTCTGGAGAGCAATTTGGAGCTATGCTCAAAAAGTTATCAAACTGTGCTTACCCTTTGACCCAGCAGTGTTTCTATTGGGCTTATATCCCAAAGAGATCTTAAAGGAAGGAAAGGGACCCACATGTACAAGAATGTTTGTGGCAGCCCTTTTTGTAGTGGCTAGAAACTGGAAATTGAATGGATGCCCATCAATTGGAGAATGGCTGGATTAATTATGGTATATGAATGTCATGGAATATTATTGTTCTGTAAGAAATAACCAACAGGATGATTTCAGAGAGGCCTGGAGAGACTTGCATGAACTGATGCTGAGTGAAATGAGCAGAACCAGGAGATCATTGTACACAGTAACAAGACTATATGATGATCAATTCTGATGGACATGGCTCTCTTCAACAATGAAATGTTTCAAATCACTTCCAGTTGTTCACTGAAGAAAGCCATATACACCCAGAGAGAGGGATGTGAAATGTGGACCACAACATAACATTTTCATGCTCTCGATTGATGTTTGCTTGCATTGTGTTTCCGTTCTCTGATTTTTCTTTCTTGTAGATACAATTTTTCTTGCACAATAATAAGTGTGGAAATATGTATATATATATTCGATTTGTCAAATATTTTAATATAATTAACATGGAGTGGACTTCCTGCCATCTAGGGGAGGGGTGGGGACTAGGGGAGAAAATTTGTAACAGAAAGCTTTGCAAGGGTCAATGTTGAAGAATTACCCATACATATGTTTTGCAAATAAAAAGTTTTAATAAAGAAAATATAAGGTCCTTTGTTTAGCATTTAAAGCTTTTCATAACATCATTTCAACCTATTTTTCCAGAATCATCGGACATCCCTACCCTTCTCCATATATACACTAGAGTCTAGAGTCCACTCTAGCTATCTTCTTATTCTTCATACACAATTCTCCAAATGCCTGCATACTGATCCTAATGGATGTTCCCCATACCTTGAATCCTTGCCTTCACTTCTACCTTTTCGAAATCCTAGAAATCTTTAAGACTCTACTTATATGTCACCTATTACATGATTTTTCCATTCTATCAGCTATTAGAGCCTTCCCATCAAAACTACCTTATATTTGTTATGTGTTTATTTTGTATACAAATAAAGTAGGGACGGTTTCAATTTCATCCTAGTATATTGCCTGGCTAATAGTAAGCAAGTTTAATAAACTAATGTAAATGTATTCATTATATAATCACCTTCTCTTGGCACCCAGCCTGGGAAAGTTCAAAAAGCTGTGTTTGTCTGGAGTACTATAGATTAAGCCAATGTCCCACAGTCACTGTCTGAATCCATACAAGATACCAGAATTGAGGAATATCAGATCATCTCTGTGTATGTATATGTGTGTCTCCCTATTTCTATAATTTTAGGATAGTCCAACAATTCTTATATTGTCTCTCCTTGATCTGTTCTCTAGATCAGTTCTTTTTCTTTTGAAAACCTTTACAGATGAGGAAATTTCCTTTTGAAAGGTGTCAGATTCTTAATTTTTTTTCTACTTTTATTATAGTTTGGTGCATTATAACATCATTCAATTCCACTTGTTCAATTCTAGTTTTTTAGGAATTACTTTCTTCTTGTGATGTTGTATTTCTTTTTCCAATTGGTTAACTTTCTTTTCATAGTTTTCTTGGATTGATTTTATTTTGTTTCCTAATTTTTCTCATTCTCTCTTGTTTGATATTTTAATTCTTTTTAAAATTCTTCCAAGATTTCTTTTTTGAGCTTATGACCAAATGAAATTGCTCTTTCAGGTAGAAATGGCTTTTTTTTAACTTCACTATCTTCTTCTGAATATGAATCCAGATCTTTAACATTGAAGGAACACTGAGAGAATGGTTGGGTTTTTTTTCCCTTTTCTTCCTCATTTTTACTTTTAAGTTGCCTTATTTTATTTTTAGCAGCTTGATATGATTATAATCAACTTTTAATCTCAAATTGTGAGTAATGTTGCCCTACAACACAAGTCCTTCTTACTATTGTTTTCTGAATTCTTTCTAAGGACTCAGTCTCATGGACTCTTTTCTTCTTCTCCTAAGCTGTCCCAAAAATGTTCTTGCTGCCTATGATGGTACACACTCATGAGTTTTGTGCTCACTTTTCACCATAGCCAGGGATCACATCTGATCAACACCACTAGACCTGACTTCCATAAACAGCAGAGGATCTTTTTTTCTTCCCTTACTCAACATCTGTTATTCTTTAGATGAAAGTCTGTGAGGTGAAATTTCTTGAAGCCTAATCTGCTTCTCTCAGGGCCTACTCTTTATTGATTCAGTAGAGTCAGACTGAAGGTGTTTACACTGCACTCAAGCTAAACCTCAGCTCCTGGAGTCTTTTCTGAGGTCTTTTCAAAATGTTCCAGATAGACAACTGCTTTACTTCTTTATTTTTGCTGCTCAACATTCATTTCATGGCAATTTTCTTTCTTTTCCAGAAAATCTGGAAAGTCTGGAGATTTCTGACCTATTCCACCATCTTCCCAGAATACTTCAACAAGCATTTCTTAAGCACCTACTATGTGGCAAATCCTGTGCTGAGTATTGGCTTATAAAGATATAATTAACCATGCTCTCTACAGGCTTACATTCTATCAGACAAGATCAATTAGGAAGCTTTTACAATGGACAAAAGAAGAGTTAATTTTGACTCAAGCAGGCTAGGGGCTGTATATATTAGAAGCACAATTAACAAATTGTGGTCAAGGTCTGCATATAGGGATTGAAGATAACTCCAAGGCCACAAATTGGTTTCATTTTAAGATAGTCCTGTATTCAACAAATATGGAAAAGCTTAGAGAACGGATGTATTGGGGGGTGGGGGGTGATGTGCTGGGCTTTGTTTTGGGTATGTAAAATTTGAGTTGCCAGTGAGAAACCCAAGTGATAGCCAGCAGGCAGCTGTTTGCTGTGGCTAAAATTCAGGAAAGATATTCCCCTGGATAGTTTGATGTGGCAGTTGTCTATTTAGAGATGAGAACTCAACTCAAGGGAGCCAAGGATCTAACTAAGGAGCATTTAGAGAGATAAGGAGACTAGTTCTTTAGAGATAGATATAGACACAGGATAAATCCTTTGGGGATATCCACACATGGACAGAATGAATATAAGGAAACCAAACTTTTCAATTGGATCATGTCAGCCCTTCATCTTGAATAACAGACATAGAGCCAAAAGGTATCTTAGAAATGATCTAATGAAATCCACTCTATTTGATAGATAAAGAAACTGAGGCCCAGAGAGATTCACTGACTTGCCCAGCATCACAGAGGGAATAAGTGATGGGTCAGCTTTCAAACTTAAGTTTGCTGATAACAAATCCAGTTATCCTTCCACTGAAACTTCCAGTGGAGGAATTGTTGGCAACTTTGGAAGAAAGTTTTCAGGCAAGTAATGAGATGAGAAGTTAGGTTGAAAATGGCTTGAGAAGTAAGGAAATGGACGCAATATATATAGTCAAGACTTCCTCTAAGTTTAGCTATGAAAGGGAGAAAAGATATAGGATGACAGCTTCAGAGGGTGCAGAATCAAAGATTTCTTGTTTTCTTGGGAGATTTTTTTAAAAGAACTTGGGAAACATTATTATATATGTAGGAGGAAGGGGAAAAACTAGTAAATTAGATGAGATTAGGAGTGAAAGAGAGAGGAAGTCTTCAAGGACAATTTTCCAAAAGAAATGAGATGGAATGGGCTCTGAACCATATAGAGAGAGTCTGGCTTTGGCAAAGAAAAGGGACTTTTCATCAGAGATTGGAGCAAAGAGAGAATGAGGAATAAATATCAAGTAAGATTCTGAGGTGTGGTGTAAGATAGAGGGGGTAATTGGGACAAGATGATTCTTTTCTCAGTGAAGTAAGAGGTCAAATCTCTGCTGAGCAAGAGAGGAAAGGAAATGGTAATTGAGGCTTTGAGAACAAAGAAAAAGATTTACAATAACTACTGCAGAGAGCATAATGTTAGAGAATTAATAAAAGAGAAATAACAAGATCCCCATGAGCAGTGAAAGCCAAGTTTACATTAGACAACAAAAAATTTTAGTGAAACCAGCAAGCTGATGTATTTGACTTTTTTTAATGCTTTCTATGGATGCATATTTTACATCATTTGTATTTGTTAAAAACTGTCACTAATCATCAGAAATAAAATTAATACCTTTAACAAAGAAGTACTGTTAGATGTAATTAACCAAAATACTTATCATGTGGCACAGTATATGCCTCCCACCATATGCCTTATCCCACAACCACAGTTCACCATCTCTTCAAATTAGCATTCTTTTCCTTTTCATCATTGTGGTCATTTTTCCTATTGTTCTTTGGTCCTTACTTCTCTCCATGTCAATTCATTCAAATCTCTCTAAGTTTTACTCAATCCTTCATAATTATTGTTTCTTTCAGAGTAATTTTATTGCATTATATTCAGAAGCCCTTCTTCTTCAACAATTGATGGGAAGTTGTTTTGTTTCTGCATTTTTACTAGCACAAGAAATGCTACTACAAACATTTTGGTTCATATGGAGCCTTATTCTCTGTTTTTTACCTCCCTGGCATATACACAGAATAGTGCCATGATCCCTGAATCCATGGATATGCATTGTTTAGACATTTTCACAAAAGAGTCAAAAATTACATTTCATAATGGTTGGACAATTTCACATTTCAGACAATAGGGTATCAGTGTGCCTGTCTTCACAAACATCCTGATTTCCAGAATTTCTAGAGGAACATTCAACAGTGTGGCAAACTGAAATAGAGTTGAGGTAACTAAGGCCTGGGATTAACCAAGTCTAGTGATTGAAATAGAGAGAATGGGTTGAAAGAAAACTCGTGGAACATGGCTGAACTAATGGACAATAGTCACAAAAGAGAAATATGAAACCAGAGAAGAGTTAGGAGACTGAGAGAACAGGAAGAGCTAAGGAGACTACAGAACTAGATGAAGACAAAGAACAGATTTAGGAGGAATGAGCCAGAGGGAGAGATTGATTATAGGCAATGGTCAGAGAAAGAAATTTGGAAATTCTGGATCAAGAACATGGGAGAGTGCTGGATGATCTGATAAAACAAATAGCTACTCCTACTTCAAAGAAAAAAAAAAAAAGCAAAATGGTCACAAGCCCAAAAAGAGATAAAATTACTTTTCAGAATGGTTGGACAAATTCATACTGATTTCCAGAATTTCTATAGGAGTATTCAATACTGTATGAAGAGAAATAGAATTAGGTTAACTGAAGGCTGCAATTGATCAAGGTTGGTGATTGGAAAATGAAGAATGGATTTAAAAGCAATTCAGCAAGCATGGATGGACTAGTGAGCAATAGAGTCACAGTTGTTAAAGGAGAAATGTAAAACCAGAAAAAAACTTGACAAACTGAGAGAATAAGAAAGGCTGGGGAGACTGCAGGATAGGATGAAGACAAAAAACAGGTTTTAGAGGAATGAGGCAGAAGGAGAGATAGATTATAGTCTATGAAAATTAAAATTATCCCACCTACATTAAAAGAGACTAAGTTGAGCCAATGGCACTTTATTAAAAGGTCCATGCTTCCCTCTAATGAAGTGAAACTTAAATCTTCCTTAAAACCTGAGATGACTCCTCCTTCCAGGGCACTATTTTTATAGGACTAAATGTCCTCTCTATATCAAATACAGAATAATTCCATTGATTGACATGTGAAGCATAAACAAAATGACATTTCAACAAGATCACAAGTTGGGTGAAGTAAGGAATGATGGACAGACTTCTCTCTAATTTGGGCAGGAGGAAATGTTACAAGCTATCAAAGTCATTGATCTAAATGATCATAACATAACAAAAGGCAAAAGGAAAAAAAAACTTGAACAGTATGCTCAGCCTTCATCTGGAATTTTAGGACAGCCATCTCATCTGAATATTGTCTACTTCTGAGTCCCTACTAGATAAACCTTGAGGTCCCTTGAAAGTTTTGCCATCTATTCAGGAGCAGAGGTTTTCTCCAAATGATCCAGGAGTGCACATCCACAAGTTTGGCAGCTGTGGGAGTAATTAGAAGGACCTACTGGGGGACCCTTAGAGAAAACTCCTTGCATCAGTCTTTGAATCTGAATTTCTGGTCAGTATAACATAAGTCCTTAGTCAAGAGTCTCTAAACAACACAGAGATGATCTAGTTTCCCAGAAACAACTTCCAATATCCTGGAACTAAATAAAATCAAGTACAGATCAAACTACTTAATGGGCTTACAACGAACTAGCTCTAAGAAGGGAGATTTATGTCACCAAAATAACCAAGAAAATTTAAACATAAACATCTTGAAAAAAAGACTAAAGTAATTCAATAGCTATCACCAATATTAACTGACATCAAATCTCCTTTTATTCTAGTGACCCATTCTCAAAATCCATTTAATCAGCACATTTTGAGTCTCAGATGTCTCATATATTTATCTGGTTCCTAGAAATCTTTTCTTGGACAATAGTGGCAGAATTCAGTTCTCCTCCTGAGAAATTAAGAGCATCTCAGCTGGAAATTCCAGTTGATCTTGAAGCTAAAAGCAAATGGAAACTTCAGATCCCACAATACAATTTGTGGTAAAAAAAATGCAAAAATAAAAGGCTACCTTAGTAACACACTTGAGACCTTTTAAAGAAAATTATGTGGTTTTGTAACAGGTGTATGATTTCTGATTAATGGCTTGATTATAAATATATATATGCATATATTTATGTTAATATATATAAATATATATATATTTAAATATAAAACATAAATATAAATAGATTATAAATAAAGATCATATATCTAAAATTTTCTGTCCAGTGGAGCCGTTCCAGCTATAATCATACAAGATGAGAAAGTAACAATACTGCACAAAGTCTGCACACCATAGGAAAACAGCAAAGACAAGCACAGACAGGAGCAATCTATCTGATGAAGTAGAACTGCTGGACATAGTGGCACACTAAATATGGATTGAAACATACTATTTTCATCTTTTTTGCTTTTTTTTTCCCTCATAGCTTTTCCTTTCTGTTCTGATTTTTCTTCAACAATATGAATGACATGGAAATATGTTTAAAATGATTGTACATGGGTAATCTATATCAGATTGATTGTGGGAAGGAGAAAAATCTTACAAAAACGAATGTTGAAAACTATGTTTACATACAATTGGGGAAAATAAAATACAATTAAATAAAAAAAAGATAAAAAAAACTTGAGCAAAAAAAAAGAAGGAAAAGTAATGTTCAAAAGATGCCATTTCTCTGGAGGTTGATGGCAATTTTCATCATGAGTCCTTTGGAATCATTTGATGAAATTATATATATATATATATATATATATATATATATATATATATATATATATATATTGCTTTTTGATGAGGCAATTGGGGTTAAGTGACTTGCCCAAAGGTCACACAGCTAGGAAATGTTAAGTGTCTGAGAACAGATTTGAGCTCAGATCTTCCTGACTTCAGGGCTGGTGCTCTATCCACTGCGCCATCTAGCTGCCCCCTGAAATGATATTTTTAAAGCACTTTGAAAACCTTAAAACATTACTAAGTGTTAGTTTTTCCTATTAATATTGTAATTTGTATCTCAAGCACATTTTCACATTGCCTAGCACAAAAATGAATATTTAAATTCACTCTTTATCTGTCTTTTTCATTAAATATCTTTGTTTTGAACCAATTATGTTTCTACATGCCTAGAAAAAGTCAATACATTAAAGGGTGATCTTGAGCGAATATGAAGCAGTAATGGTCATTAAACTTCAAGTAGCTCCCTGGATCATTCTCTCTGAGTCTGTGATCAGGGTGGGAGATACTTATAGGTGCTAATATTAAAGGGCAAAATAGAAAATACTGGCTTCTCTCATGGATCACCACCATCATAGGCAGGACCCATCCATACAAATGTCAATGAAATTTATCTGCAGGTCATGTCCCTCTGCGGCCTTTCTTTCATGAATCTAAAATTGTTATGAGCCACCAACAGCCTTATTTTGAGTTATTTTGTTCACAGATTTGAAGTTCCTCATCAAAACTGGAAAGGATCTTAGGGGCCACAGTGACTAAGTCCTCATTTGGCAAAGGAAGGAAATGAGATCTGTGGAGATCAACTGAGTTGCTAGATGCTACATAATATTCATTGAAGAAAATTTGAAAGTAAGTTCTTTGCCTCTGACTGAACGCTTCATGAGTTCAAATCCAGTCTAAACCACTTACTGGTGTTTCTATTGGGCTTATATCCCAAAGAGATCTTATTAAAAGCTTTTTATTTACAAAACATATGAGTGATTTTTCTACATTGACCTTTGCAAAAACTTTTTTTTCCCAAGCTTTTCCCCTCCTTCCCCCCACCCCTCATCCCTAGATGACAGGTAATCTAATACATGCTAAATAGGATAAATTATATGACAAATCCCATACATGTATACATATCTATACAGTTATCTTACTGCACAAGAAACATCAGATCTAGAAAGAGAAGAAGAAAAAAACCTAAGAAGGAAAACAAAATGCATGGAAATATTCACAAAAAGCGTTAAAATGCTGTGTTGTGGTCCACACTCAGTTCCCACAGGCTTCTCTCTGGATGTATATGACTATCTTCATCGCTGAACAATAGGAAATGGTTTGAATCACATCATTGTTGAAGAGAACCATGTCCATCAGAATTGATTATCGTATAGTCTTGTTGCTGTGTTCTCCTAGTTCTGCTGATTTCACTCAGCATCAGTTCATGCAAGTCTCTCCAGGCCTCTCTCAAATCGTCCTGCTGGTTGTTTCTTACAGAACAATAATATTCCATAACATTCATATACCATAATTTATTCATCCATTCTCCAATTGATGGGCATCCTTTTAATTTCCAGTTTCTTGCCACTACAAAAAGGGCTGCCACAAACATTTTTGCACATGTGGGTCCCTTTCCCTCCTTTAAAATCTCTTTGGGATATAGGCCCAGTAGAAACACTGCTGGGTCAAATGGTATGCACAGTTTGATAACTTTTTGAACATAGCTCCAAATTGCTCTCCAGAATGGTTGGATCCGTTCACAGTTCCACCAACAATGTATCAGTGTCCCAGTTTTCCCAGATCCCCTCCAACATTCATCATTATCATTTCCTGTCATTTTAGCCAATCTGACAGGTGTGTAGTGGTACCTCAGAGTTGTCTTAATTTGCATTTCTCTTATGGTTAGTGATTTGGAGCACCTTTTCATGTGACTAGAAATAGTTTCAATTTCTTCATCTGAAAATTGTCTGTTCATATCTTTTGACCATTTATCAATTGGAGAATGGCTTGAATTCTTATATATTTGAGTCAATTCTCTATATATTTTAAAAATGAGGCCTTTATCAGAACCTTTGGATGTAAAACTATTTTCCCAGTTTACTGTTACCCTTCTAATCTTGTCTGCATTCATTTTGTTTGTACAAAAACTTTTTAACTTGATATAGTCCAACTTATCTATTTTGTGATTAATGATGACCTCTAGTTCTTCTTTGGTCACAAATTCCTTCCCCCTCCACAGGTCTGAGAGGTAAACCATCCTACATTGTTCTAATTTGTTTATAATATCATTCTTTATGCCTAGATCATGAATCGATTTTGACCTTATCTTGGTATATGGTGTTAGGTGTGGGTCAATGCCTAATTTCTTCCATACTAGTTTCCAATTATCCTAGCAGTTTTTGTCAAATAGTGAGTTTTTATCCCAAAAACTGAGGTCTTTGGGTTTATCAAACACTAGATTACTATTGTCATTGAGTATTTTGTCCTGTGAACCTAACCTATTCCACTGATCCACTACTCTATTTCTTATCCAGTACCAAATGGTTTTGGTGACCACTGCTTTATAATATAGTTTTAGATCTGATACAGCTAGGCCACCCTCATTTACATATTTTTCATTAATTCCCTTGAAATTCTTGACCTTTTGTTTTTCCAGATGAATTTTGTTGTTATTTTTTCTAGGTCAGTTAAATAAT
>JAJPUD010001210.1:454261-476113 GCA_023553655.1 Myrmecobius fasciatus | reverse complement strand
GTGCAATATGCAAAACATCTTTCACTTGACTTAGGCTCTATGGTGGTCTGTCCCGTGGTGTTTTGCTGCATCAGTAATGCCGCACCTGTGCTTAGCCTTTCGGCCCCCAGATGGTCATGTGCGTTTCCTGCTAGCTATGGGCACCTGGGCATTACAAGAATGGTGAACTTTTTTGCCCCAAATCATATAATAAATAGAAGTAAATAGAAGAGCCAATATTTGATCCTAGATCTTCTAACTCCCTCCAATGTTTTTTTCAGAAGAGGAAGGAGAACATTAATTGTTTTGTATATGATAAAGACTTAATAAATTGTTGTTGAGTTGTTGAATCAAAACACGTATTCCCCAAAACCTGCTGAAAACATTGCAATGTCTACAGTCTTCATCTTCTCTAATTTATCTGTCAAACAAGTACTTAAACTAGCCCAGTCTGGGAGAGAATACTCATTCAATAGATGGGTCCTGGGAAAAGCTGCAGCTTTCTATATTCCTGACTGATGGATGTCCTACATCCAAATCTAGACATTCTTTTTCAAGTAGTAATACTGGATGAGAATTTTAAAAAGATAGAATGGCAGATTTGGAGAGGAGATAGGACTTTTAGTGATAAATTAAATGAATAAAAATAAGTAAATACCTTTCCATAGTGTCTCTTTTACAATGTGGTTTCTTTTTCCTTTCCTTTCCTCTTCTTTCTTTTCCCTCTTTGTTCTTTCCTTTTCCTCTTTGTTCTTTTCCCTTTCTTTCTTTCCCCCTTCCTTCCTTCCTTTCTTCCTTCCTCCGTCCCTCACTTCCTTCCTTCCTCTGTCCCTCACTTCCTTCCTTCCTTCCCTATCTTTCCTTTCTTCTTTTTTTAAATTTTTTTCTATTAAAAGCTTTTTATTTACAGAACATATGAGTGATTTTTCTACATTGACCTTCACAAAACTTTTTTTTTTGTTCCAAGCTTTTCCCCTTCTTACCCCCACCCCCACCCCTAGATGACAGGTAATCTAATACATGCTAAATATGTTAATTATATGACAAATCCAATATATGTATACATATCTATAGTTATCTTACTTCACAAGAAACATCAGATCTAGAAAGAGAGAAAAAAATAGCCTAAGAAGGAAAATAAAATGCAAGGAAATATTCACAGAAAGTGTTAAAATGCTGTGTTGTGGTCCACACTCAGTTCCCTCAGGCCTCTCTCTGGATGTATATGACTATCTTCATCGCTGAACAATAGGAACTGGTTTGAATCACATCATTGTTGAAGAGAACCATGTCCATCAGAATGTATAGTCTTGTTGCTGTGTATAATGTTCTCCTGGCTCTGCTGATTTCACTGAGCATCAGTTCATGCAAGTCTCTCCAGGCCTCTCTGAAATCGTCCTGCTGGTTGTTTCTTACAGAACAATAATATTCCATAACATTCATATACCATAATTTATTCAGCCATTCTCCAATTGATGGGCATCCTTTCAGTTTCCAGTTTCTAGCCACTACAAAAAGGGCTGCCACAAACATTTTTGCACATGTGGAGCCCTTTCCCTCCTTTAAGATTTCTTTGGGATATAGGCCCAGTAGAAACACTGCTGGGTCAAATGGTATGCACAGTTTGATAACTTTTTGAGCATAGTTCCAGATTGCTCTCCACCTTTCTTCTTTCTTTTTGCAAATCTGGAATTATTTTTTAATAGTATTTTTCCAAATACATGCACATTTGCAAAACCTTGTATTCCAAATTTTTTCTCCCTCTCACTTTTCCTCCCCCCTCCTTTAGACAGCAGGCAATCTGATATAGGCTAAACATGTTCAATTTTTCTAAATATATTTCTGTATTCATCATGCTGTGCAAGAAAAATCAGATCAAAAGGGAAAAAAAAGCCCAAGAAAGAAAACAAACAACAGCAATCTAAAAAAGGTGAAAACACTATCCTGGGATAATATACATTCATTTGATCACCTTAGATCACCTTATCACTTCATTGAAAAGAGACAAGTCCATCACAGTCGATCAGCAAAGTGATTTCTTTATAGTATGTGTGTGTGCTTGATCTATCCTGATCTCTATTTTACAGATCAGAGGAGCATCCTTTATAGCCAGAAGGAACCTTAAAGGCATTAAGTCCAACTTCTTCATTTTACAGTTGAGGCTCAAAAAAGTTAAATGCTTTGCTTAGGACCCCACAGCTAGTCAGTGTCTGAAGCATAGCCTGAAGTCAAGTCTTCCTGACTCCAAATCAAATACCCCATGATGCCTCTGAAATGAAAACTAGGGCCCTGGAATCCTGTGTGACTTTTCCAGGGTCACACAGCTAATTAGTGCCAGTACTAAGACTAGTAGTCAGGTCTTCCATATCCAAGCCCAGGGTTCTTATCATTCCATTCCCCCAGGTTTTTAAGGCAGGAGTATCTCAGGAAAACTAACCTGTTACCCAAGAAAGGGGAAAGAAATTATCTTTCTATATATTCTATACAATGTGTCCCCCTGCCCACCAGGAAGTTGTTCTTAGGTTGAGTCTTTCCTCATGCTCTCCACAGAGAAGGCAAAAAGAATCTTATTGATTCTTTGTACCAGGCCAGCATGGTCTGATACAGAAGGAATTAAGGAATAGAGGGCAGCCTGGAATAAAAGGAGACATTTTCTTATGAGGGCTATTATTGTATGCCAAGAAAATAAGTATTGCATTTAGACTCCTTTCATTCCTCTAGGTCCCAGAGCTGGGTGGGGCAGGGACTAGAGGGTGTGTTTTGAAAGAATTGGGTCATGAATGAAGTGCTTAGAGATTTCACTTCTGCTTTGGTGTAGCACAGATTCATAAAAAGTTGGACCTGGAAAGGGCCTGAGAGATCAACTAGTCCAATCCCTTCACTTTGCAGATGGGGAAGTTTAGAGATCCAAAAAAGGAAGATGATTTACCCAAAATCACATAGCTCATATTTTTCTGATACAATTGTTATTTTTATCATGCTACTCTATTGCTCTGAAACCTATAATAGCCCCCAAATCAATCTTCTGATCTAAATTCTTCAATTAGGCCTTTTCCCTCATCTAACTACCTTCCTTCTCATTCTACTCAGCTCAGTATCTGTGCCCATATGACTCATAGTCCTTATTCATTTTGCTTGCTCTTATCATGATCCTTTTCCTGTATGGAAGATCCTTTCTCATTCTCTTTGCCAAATCATGCCCTTTCCTCTTCTTCTCTAAAACCCACTTTTTGAAAAGAATCCCCTCTGGGAAGCCCTCCCTGATTTGTTTGTCCTCTGCCTGGAAATATAGTTGAATGAAAAGAGCAGTAGATTTAGAGCCAAGAGATACATGATTGAATCTTGTCTCTATCACTTGTCTTATGGGATTGGAGAACTTTTTCCCCTCTCTAATCATTTATTCAAACAACAAACATTTATTCAGGACCTAGTAAATACCAGGCAGTGTGCTAAGCAATGGGGATACAAATAGAGGCAAAATTTAGTTCCTGCCCTCAAGGACCTTATAATCTAATGAATGAAACAAAAATGTAAAAAAACAAATTATATATAGGATGAATAGAAAGCAATTAGCAGAATTAAGGGGATTGGAAAAGGCTTCCAGTAAAACACAGAATTCTAATTAGGATTTAAAGGGGAGGTCAGTAGCCACAGCAGAGGAGAAAGAGTATTTCAGTCATGGGGAACAGCCAGAAATAATGCCTTGAGTTGAGAGATATCTTGTTCCTGGAACAGTGAAAAAGTCAATGTTGCTGAATCAAAGAGCAGGTAATGTAAAGTAAGGTATAATAAGACTGAAAAGGTAAGGTAGAAGAGAGCTTGATTAGGAAGGACTTTGAACACCAGAGTTTTTTATATTTGTTCCTGGAGGCAATAAGGAGCCACTAGAGAGAGCATTTAAAGAGAGGGAGGGGTCATACTCAAGAGATATTAATTAGATATGAAGGGTGAAATATAAAGTCGAGAAAGATTCCTACATTATGAACCTGAGAGACTGAGAGAATGAAATTGCCTTCTAAAGTATAGAAGTAGTAATAGGAGAAGGAGGGGAAGAATTTAGGGGGGAAAATAATGACTTCGATTCCAGATACACTGAGTTTAAGATGCCTACAGAACATCCATATCTAAAAGGCATTTGGAGATTTAGATTGGAGTCAGCAGAGAGTTTGGGTCAGGTTAGGTAGCTTTGAGAATCATCCATTTAGAAATGGTGGTTAAATTCGAGGTAACTGATAAGATGAGATTTCCTAGAAAAGGAAATGGGAGATGGAAGATCAGTAGAAAGAATGGTGTGAGAACTATCAGTGTAGAAATAAGTGAATCCATAGGAACTGATTTTTAAAACGGAGAAACTAATACTATTTATCTTATGTTCTTTTAGAAAAGCATTAAATTAACCATAAATTACTATGGAAATATGTGCTGCAGTTACTGCCATCCATTCCACAGGCTCCCTATGCTGATGTCTAAAAGTTCTGGTTAGTTTATATTAGTCTCGGTGTAATGACTTCTTGTTCCTATCTATGTCCTCTTTTCCTTCTTTACACTATAAGCTCCTTCAGTACTAGCTCATGGCTTTCTATTTGTTCTCTGCTGCCCCACAAATCCTTGCCGGGGGTTCTTTGGAGACTTTTCAGTATACAGATGCATTTGTTTGAAAGATTGATTACATATACCAATAGATGGAGAATTTACATCTAACTTCAGTAAATGATTCGGCTTTCTTTGGCATATGTTTCTGCTATCTTACCTGCTGTATTTTAATACTTCTTTTTTAATTAAACTTTTTGACTTAGATGAGATTAAATTACTTGTCCAGGGTCATATAATAAGTATCTGAGACAGAATTTGAACTTGGATCTTTCTGGCTTCAGTTCCTATGTGCCATCTATCATCTTCCTTTTATGTATTTTTTTAGACTGAAAATGACTAGATAGGTACTCTCTGGTCCTCTCCTACTCTATCTGACCTTAAAACTTCCTGGTCCATCCCCCAATCCCCAGCATCTTTCCAAACAATGACTAATTGACAAATATTCTTTTCTTCAGATCCTCATCCCATGGCTTCCTTTGCAGGTCCATCCCCTTCCCCAGAGGGCCAATGGGAGCAGCATTACCATTCTGCATGGGGCTAAATATTCAAATGTATGCAGGCTGGCAGATACAGTGTAGAATTTACATGAATTTTATTTTTAATACCTAGTTAAACCTGGATATTTTAAGTACAGAGGCAGTTACAATGAATCTCTGTGGTCCAATTTAGTTCAGGGACTTCAAAGGGGGACCTGGTTTTTAAAGGTCATGTATGCATCAGTCTTATTTTCATTTTCTCAGAAATCAGCAGGAACTCTATAGCTGTAACCATCACTTTGTCACCAAAGCTCCATAGCCACATCTGAGCAAATCAGTTTCCCAAATCACCCTAGTAATCACATTCCCTTGTGTTTTTTATGCTGCCTTCACAGACATTTCCTCATTTTTATAACAGCTCTGTGAACAAGGCTAGACTTTTTTTAAAAATCTGCAATATGCACCGAATTTGAAGTCAGAAGACTTGAATTTGAATCCCAACTCTATTCCTTACTCTCTATATAACTGCCAAGTAATTGAATTCTACTGGTGGATCTATCTCAATCTGTGAAATGAGGGGGTTGGAGTGCTTACCTTCTAAGACCACTTCTCCTTATAAACCCTACAATCCATTTCCTTTACCAGGGAAATAGTCATGGAAAAGATATGTGGTTTGTCTTTCCAGAGCACATAGTAAGTAATGGGAAGAAGGTAGTATTTTTGTTGTTGTTGTTGAGGCAATTGGAGTTAAGTGACTTGCCCAGGGTCACGCAGCTAGGAAGTATTAGGTATCTGAGAGCAGATTTGAACTCAGGTCCTCCTGACTTCAGGGCTGGTGCTCTATCCACTGGGCCACCTAGCTGCCCCGAGAAGGTAGTATTAAAACCTCAGTCTCTGATATTGTATCCATCTTATTCCTGTTCCTCTCTCCAGAGCTGTTGCACAAATAAATAAACTTGGAGGTCTTTATGACTCATTCCAGAATTCAAGCTGTTACCTTGGCTGAGCTGGCTGAAAAACTTGGGTCCAGATCATAACACCACTTTAAAAAAAAAAACTGTCCATTTTTGCAATTAGGAGTTACCATTTAGAATTCACGTGAAATAACACTTGTAGTCATACCAGACAATAAAAAGTCACTTAAATTCAATTAAAAAGTTTAATTTTTTAAAAAGAAGAAACAACATTTAAACAACCTCATGATGCTCTCAGTATCTGGCCTATGAATTCTTTATTTACCCTAGATTTCAGGGAAATTGGATACACTTGACTCCTTTCCCTAGGGTAGAACGTGGATGCAGCAGATATTTTGTTGATGTATCGGTCAGTCGTTTCAATTGTGTCAAATAGGGTCTTTGTGACCCTATTTGAGATTTTCTTGGTAATGATACTGGTTAACTCCAGATTGTGCCACCTAACAGCAGATATAGACAATCACAGATCATAAAATTAAAGGGTAAAGGGTTCTTTGAGACTTTCTTGTCCAGCCACCTTCTTTATGAAGCCTTATTCTCTTCCTTCTACAACCAAGTGAAAATGCTCTTTCTACGCTTCTTTCTTAATAGCACTTATCTTACTATCCCCTATATCGTAATTATTTAGGTTTTTATTTCCCCCAATTAAATTCCAATCTCCTGAGAACTCCTGGTTTTGTTTTGTTTTTTTAATCACTTTATCTTTGTATCTTCAGGACTTAGCATGGTACATTGCACATAGTAGGTTCTTGATAGAACCTAAATAAATATTTATTGAGTCCTTTTTGTTTTCCTATATTCCCCACTCCAACACTCCCACTTTGTTTTCATCCTCACTGCATCTCTCACCCTTTCCTTCTTTCCCATTCCAGCATGCTAGACTAACCACCTTTCAGGGATGACCCAGAGCAAGGATGTCAGGTTTGGTTTCCTAGTAACAACTTAATGATTGCTTTATATCCCTCCACCAGCATCAAAAGGCCGGTGGCCAAAATAGCACATTCCAGCCTGTCAGGAGTGATGTTTTACTGTCAGCCTTAAAACGCACACATTGGCCTGAGGCAAGAAAACAGAAAGCCTGAGTGCCCTTTTCTAGCATGTTCTCTGTGTATGTGTATGTGAGGTGAGGGGTAGGGAGGTGGAGGGTGGAAGTGAGGTCTTAAAGGGGAAATTGCATTTTCTTTTTTTTGAAAACAAGTAAAAGAAAATGGTTAGGGTCTCTGTGGTACTAATTTACTATAATAAAAGTAGAGATACTCCCCCCCACTACACACACACACACACACACACACACACACACACACACACACACACTCCATAACAATTGTAGCCAACGCTTTCTTTTCTAGGTATTTTTTTCACTTAATATTATTTTATTTCTTCTAATTGCATTCATCTTTGGAAGATTTAGAGCTCCATTTTTTTCTCTCGCCCTTCCATCCCTCCCACAAGACAGCAAGCAGTCTGATATAGTTTATATATAGGTTAACAATCATGTTAAACATATTTCCACATTAGTCATGTTGTGAAAGAAGGATCAGAACAAAAAGGAAAAATCATGAGAAAGAAAAAACAACAACAACAACAAAAACAAAGTGAAAATAGTGTGCTTCTATCTGCATTAAGATTCCAAAGTCCTTTCTCTGGGTGTGGATTTTCTATTTTGAGGCTTTGGGAACCGTCTTGGATCATGGTATTGCTGAGAAGAACTAAGCCTATTATAGTTGATTATCATATAATCTTGTTATTACTGTGTACAATGTTCTCCTGGTTCTGCTCACTTCACTCAGCATCAGTTCATGTAAGTTTTTTCAGGTTTTTCTGAAATCCACCTGCTCATCATTTCTTTTCTTATTTTATTTTACTTTTATTTTTTTCCAATAGTATTTATTTTTCCAAATATATGTAAAGATAGTTTCAACATTCATTTTTGTAAAACTTTGTTCCATTTTTTCCTCCCTCCCTTGTTTATCCCCTCCCCAAGACACAAAGCAATCTAAATTAAATATGTGCAATTCTTTTAAAGACATTTCCATATCTATCATGTTGTTCAAGAAAAAAGATAAAAAAGGGAAAAAAAACTTAGAAACAAAAAAACAAGCAAACAAACAAAAACAAAAAAACAAATGCTCCCCTCCTCCATTATGCTTGGATCCATATTCAGTTTGAATAGTTCTCTCTCTGAATGTGGATGGCATTTTCCATCTCAAGTGTATTAGAATTGTCTTGGATCACCACATTGTTGAAAAGCTGTTCATCATTTCTTTTAGAATGGTAATACTCCATCACATTGATGTACCACAACTTTTTCACCCATTCACCAATTGATGGGCATCGCCTCAATTTCCAAAATGTAGGTTCTTTTGTACTTGTGAATTCTACTACAGATTGAGTAGTGATATTAGTGGATTAAAGGGTATGTCTAATTTTATAGTTCTTTGGCCATAGTTCCAAATTGTTCTCCAGAATGGTTGGATCAATTTACAAATCCACTAATAATACATTAATGTTCTAATTTTCCCACATTTTCTCAAACATTTAATATTTTCTGACATATTCACCAGTCTCATAGGTATGAGGTATGGTATCTCAATTGTTTTCACTTATATTTGTCTAATCAGTAATGATTTAAAACTTTTTTTTTTGCATATAACTATAGATAGCTTTAATTCTTTATCTGAGAACTGCCTGTTCATATTCTTTGAACATTTATCATTGGGGAGTGGCTTATATTCTTATAAATTTGATTCAATTGTCTATATATTTTAGAAATGAGACATTTATCAGAGACACTGGCAGCCAAGGCCTTCTGAGGAAGGTATAAAAGCTGCAACTGTTTCAGAGGTTGCATGGGTCAAAAAATTCAGAACTGCCAGCCCTCACACTACATCTGCTTTGTGCCAGATGGTAGCCTGCCTAGAAGAATATCTTTCAAGTTGCCTAAAAACATTCAGATTTGTTAGGATTTCACATTTGCCAATACTGCTGACCATAATGAAAAATAAAATGATAAGTTGGAAGAGGAGGTAGAGGAAATAAGATATAGAATTAGAATTACTCAAGTTGTTTGATAGAATGTACTCAACTCCCATTTTACCTGATCACTATTATCCTCCCCGCTCCATGATCCCCTTCATTTCTACCATGTGTAACATTTTATATACCTCATGCTCTTCTTGGTGTTCCCCTTTACTTTACAGTTTTTTATTTCCCAAGTGAGGAAGCTGAGGACCAGGAGGGAGAAGCAGTTAGCTCAAGGTCCTGTGTAGCAAAACAGGTTCCCTGGCTAGTCTTTGACTTTTTCAATTCCTGAATTTGTCATGGCCAAGACTTCCAAATGACCACTGAAAAGAGATAAATTGGTAGTCAATCAACAATTGCCTATTATGTACCAAGCACTATGCTAGGCGCCAGGGATGCAAATACAATAAATCAAAGAGCTCCTCAGAAGTAATGATGAAGTGCTTAGCTTTATTATTATATTTATTAGCTGTTATTAACAAGAGCATGTTAAAATACATTGTTAAATATTAACTGCATAAATACAAATATATATAAAGGAATTAAATACAAGATGGTTTGAGAGGGAGGGCACTAACAGATGAGAGGGGATAGATCAGGGAAGTTTTCATGTAGAAGTTGGTGTGTGAGTTGGATAATAAAGAAGGAAAAAGGAGCCTGGGAGGTAGAGGGAAGGAGAGAGAACATTCCAGGCATAGGCATGTGAGGGCAGGAAAAGAAAGATGGAATAACTATAGCATGTGAAGAAGAGAGCAATTTTGGCTGGATTGAAGAATGTGAAAGTGAGGCTGGAAAGGTATATTGGGGCCACGTTGTGAAGGTTTTTAAAAGTTGAACAGAGGAATTGATATTTTTCCACAAGACCTGGTTGAAAAATCTTAATTAACTCCCTTATGTGGGACCAGGCTGGAAAAAAGAACTCATTTAGAAAATATTTATCGAGCACCTACTGTGTGTATAAGCCTGCTGTGATTGAGGAATGAGATGGAGAATCAAATATTCTTTTAAGTGAGTCTCAACACACCCACAGAAACACCCTTTGAGGATGATCAACTATGAAAGAATTAGAATGCAGTAAAATACCACTTAGACCCAAAGCTAGACTAAACATGACCAGACCTTGCTGTGCTGACTCAAAAGCTTTTTCTAATCTTGCCAGACATCGTCATCATTGGGAACATCAGCTATCACTGTCTGAGACTGAAGAAGTCATGGGTATGGGCAGATGAATGAGCCAAGCATAAACTGAACTCCGGACATTCCCTAGAAACTGCTTTTATGACTCAGAAGGGAAATTTCTCCCCCATTTGCCTTTTTCAAATACAAGTTGGGCTGAGAATGTACAGCTGGAAAAGTGCTAGTTTATAGCTCCCTCTCTGTAGAATATCAGATAACCAACAATTTGCTCTTATGGTTCTGGCCATGTTTAATTCAATTAATAGGTCAGCTTAGTCCATAGTTCAGGACATCACTGTTCCTTGGCTTTTTACAGAGAAGGAGCTGCTAATTTTTTTTTTTTTTTGGTTGAATTCGGTCTTTATTAACAAATGGGGGTTTCTAAAGCCATGGCATTGACATTGAGGACAGGGAATAGGGTAAAGGAGGCTATTTGCTGCTCCCATTACATACAAATGCAAGCAAGGTGAAGATAATGGAAAGATGAAAGTAGTAGTCAGTCCCATGGCCCCTCACCCTCCCATCAAGGAAGTGCATTGAAGGAAAGGAAAGGAGGGATGATTGGAAAGTGAGAAGAATATTTTGGCTGGCAGCTCCCTCCTATTCCCTAGAAACACTTTAAATCAAGTGTTTTTAGAGAGTGATGAGGAAATGGTCCCCATGGACCATCTCTTTCCCTTCTTCTAGGATGGAAACCCCCTTGAGCTATTGCAGAGGGAGCAAGTGGAAGAACCTATATTAGAATTTAGGTCTTTGGACTCCACATTCAGTTCTGCCTCTGAAATTCAGAGGAGACATATAGATTATTTCATGAACTCTGGTGCAGCCACCAGGAGAATATATCTGGGAACAGAGAAGTTCTTCCTCTAAATCCAAGGACCAATCCATGGGCATCTGGTTTTTGGTTTTTTGTTTGTTTGTTTTTTTCACTTCATCCCTTGACTTCATCAGACTACAGGAAATGCTAAGACTGACTATAGTATATAGAATCAGCTGGATCTGGAGTCAGGAAGATTTGAGTTCAGATATGTCTTCAGATGCTTACCGGCTATGTGACTTTGGGCAAGTCACTTAATGTTTGCCTTTGTTTTTTCAGCTGTATAATGAAGATAATATCTACTTTGCAGGTTTGTTGTGGATCATATTTGTAAAATGCTTAGCACAGTACCTGGCATTTGGGTGTGTGGGTGTGTGTATAAATATAAATAAGGGAATACCCTTATAGGTTTCTGGCCAGACAGAGGTTAAACTAAACTGGTTGCTAACAGGAAGCCTACAATTCTTATGGCTTTTGTTTGGTCATTTCAGCCATGTCTGACTCTTTGTGACTCCTTTTGGGGGTTTTCTTGACCAAGATGTTAGAGTGGTTTGCGATTTCCTCCTCCACCCTATTTTACAGATGAGGAAACTGAGGTAAGCAGCATAAGTGACTAGCTCAGGCTTACAAAGCTAGTAAGTATCTGAGGCTGCAGTTGAATTTCCCACCTTTAGACCCACTTAGCTTTACCTTCTAAGGCTACCCTAGACTATATATCACAAATACTTGGTAGAACAGAGAAGAGCAACCCACATCTCATTTTCTAATAATGAATATCAAAAATTCCTGGCAGTTTGTGCCTGTGGCTCTCTATATGAATTAGCAAAATAAGAGCAGGTATAAGTATATATCAGACAACTCTGTGTGTGTGTGTGTGTGTGTGTGTGTGTGTGTGTGTTTTGCTGAGGCAATGGGGTTGGGGTTAAGTGACTTGCCCAGGGTCACACGGCTAGGAAGTGTTAAGTATCTGAGATCAGATTTGAACTCAGGTCCTCCTGACTTCAGAGCTGGTGCTCTATCACTACACCAACTAACTGCCCCAGCCCTGTGTGTTTTGAGTAAGCTGGATGTGCACACAGCAACCTCAGTAAAAACAGATGGCAAGGAGCAGGGAATAGTGGAACAATGCCAAATTCTTCTTCACTGATGTGTCATAGTCATTGACTATACCCACACTGGTTCTAGTATGATGATTTCCAAGTCCTCTGAGGGACAGTAGAGAGAATAATCCTTCAGTTAAGCCTTAAATTTGTACAGCTTGTTACAATTTACACAGGACAGTCACAGGTTCTTTAATTTTTTTTTTTTATACCAATCCAGTAAAGCAAATAGAGGATAAGTAACTGCTCTCTGAGCCTCAGTTTCCCTTTCTGTAAAGTGAAGTGCTCAGAGCAGATGCTCCCTAAAGTTTCTTCTAGTTTCACCATACTCTGTTCTTAGGTCACTTTTTGCTCTAACAAATCTGTCTCTCCAAAGGCTCTTGCTGATTTTAACATTCTAAGAAAAAAAAAATCTTATAATCCCTTGGGCCTTCCCCCCTCTCTTTCATGCCCTGCCCTTGCCAATTGATTGTCTCAAAGCTGATCTTGGCTTTGGAGGAAGTAAAAGTGAAAACTTAATTTGCCTTTCAGACCACCTAATTTTAGTTTCTCAGAAAACTTCCCTCTATTAGGTATACTTGACAATGACCTTTCTTTATGAGCTGTCTTGTTTACCTACCAGTGTGGGATCATCCAAGGCTGATAGAAACTTGAAGAGACAAGTTGGTTGCCTGGGAGTCTGTAGATTTAAGTTTTCTTGAGACAGGGAAATCTTAAGTTATCCTGTTTATTGCCCTTTTCATTGATCACCAGAAACCTGGTGAATGAGATGAGCTTTTAAAAATTGATTAATATAGAAAAATCTTCTCAAAAACATTCCTGCCAATCTTTGAGACTGGAACCCAAGTTTCCTGCTTTCTAGCTTTGTGATCTTTCCATGTACATCAAATGACAATACCAGAGAGAAAATCCTCCTCTATTGATACAGACCAGCACCGACTTTGCAACATAGTTTTCCCTCCCTTTTTTGTTGTTGTTTTTTTTTTCCTGGTTATACATTAATTTTTTTTACATTAATTTTTTAAATACACATTTTTTATAATCATGTTGGGAGAGAAAAATCATAACAAAAGGGAAAAACCATGAGAGGAGGAAAAAACCAGAAGTGAACAACATAGCATGTGTTGATTTACATTGTCTCTCTGCAACATAATCTTTTAAAAATTATTAGCATTTTATTTTTACCAATTATATATAAAGACAATTTTCAACATTCGTTTTTTGAAAGATTTGGGGGTTCACAGAATTTTCTTCCTTTCTCTCCTCCTCCCCAAGATGGCAAGTCATCTGATCTAGATTATATGTGCAACACTTAGTCTTAGAGTTTCTTGGGACACTGAGAAGTGAAATGTCAGTCAGTGTGTATCAGAGGCAGCTCCTCTGGTCTTTACACCAAGACTAACTCTCTATTAAGCCATGCTGCTTTTCACCCTATGGCATGACTCCTTTAAAGAACTGTTTCTCCTTCTGCCTTTGCAAACTGAAGGGGGGAAAACACAGCTCCAAACTATAGTTAATGCAATAGATTAGGGCTTCTGGGACATGTTTATTTTTGATTCAAGTTTATTGGATTACAGTTCCACCAGGGTTTTGTGTGCCGCTGGCAGCCATCCTATATTATCATTTCCGCACACGCCTCCCCCTCCCTCCCCCATCCACCTGAATGTTTCCTCTGGCCCCGGTTGTCCCAGGGAACATTCTACAGCATTTCAATGACTTCTGGAAGTCTGCTTTGGCGGAGCCGACCTTTGAACACAGGATGTGAGATCCTATCGCCTGCTGGGTTGAAAGGAAACCCTGGCACAAAGAAAATAGCTGGCACAAATGTGCTGGGCTTCCCTTCGCAGCAAGAAATGGAGCTTTGTGCTTGGGTAGCATAAAAGTGTACTAGTGCTTTTTGACTTGAGGGGGAAGACTAAGGAGGGCAGGGGCTCCAAAAGCCAGCTACCCTCTACGGCCTTCTTAGCTTGGATCCAAAAGGGTTTTGTGCTCCTATGCTCCCATCATGCACACCTTAGAGAGCAGTCCTCTGATCTGTAGTATAGGACTAGTGGGGCACACACTCTAGGTCAGTGCAAACAGAAGCAAGGGTTACTAACCTATACATAAGTATCCTTGTAGGCTTCATATTGACTTAGAACTCCAGTTATGTTTATGTATTTCTCTTTTTAAAAAAATTAATACACCAACAGATTAGAATCTGATAGGAACTATATTTTAATCTGGTTTAGACCATCCTCAGGAAGGTTGTGGGTTGCATGTCTGCTCTAGATAGGTTTGGTAAATTCCTGTATCAGAATTGTGAGGGAATCTTTAATGGAAATCAATTTTGTCAACTTATAAAACAAAGGAGATTGCTTGTCTTATGGATAGATGATTTGTCCATTAGCTACATGGAATGGAAAATCTTGTTCTAGACCTTTTCTTTCCCTCCTTCTGACTGTATAAGACTGAAATGATCTCACACAGATTAAAAGGAAATTTCACTGATTTTTTTTCCTCAGTATTTTTTTGGTAAGACTTTGTGTTCCAAATTTTTCTCCCTTCCTCCTCTCCAAGACAGCAAGCAATCTGATATAGGTTAAATCTGTGCAGTCCTTTTAAACATATTTCCATATTTGTTATGTTATGCAAGAAAAATCAGACCAAAAGAGAAAAAAACACAAGAAAAAAAAAGTAAACCAACAAAGGTGAAAGTGCTGTGCTTTGGTCCACATTCAATCTCCATTCACTGATTTTTTTTTTAATTGGTTGATGGTAGATTTTTGCTTTATGATATCAGTTATTTGATGAAAAAATTCTTATTGATAATCTTTTTAAATTGAAAAAATTTTAAATATATTTCATTAAATACTTCCCAAATACATGTAAAATATTTTTAACATTCATTTTTTAAAATTTTGCATTCTACATTCTCTTCCTCACTCCTACCCTCCCCTACCCACTGGGAAGACAAATAATTTGATATTGATTATAAATGTGAAGTTATATAAAACATATTTCCCTATTAGCCATGTTACAAAAGAAAACATACACACACATCAGAAAGACAAGAAAAGTTTTTCAAAGTATGCTCCAATATGAACTCAGTTCATCAGTTTTCCCTCTCTAAATCTTTTTCATTTTTCATCCTGGGTCCTTTGGAACTGTCTTTCATCATTGTTTGATTAGTCTTTCACAGTTAGTTAATCACTTTTACAGTATTGCTGTTACCATGTACAAAAGGTCATCTGGCTTTGCTCATTTCACTTTGCATTGGTTCAAATTAAGTCTTTCCAGGTTTTTCGGAAAGCATCCTGTTCTCATTTCTAAATAAAATAATATTTCATCATAATTATATCCTACAATTTGTTTATTCATTCCCGAATTGCTAGGTATCCTCTCAATTTCCAATTCTTTGCTAGCATAAAAGAAGCTGCTATAAATATTTTTGTACAAGTAGGTCCTTTCACCTTTTCTCTGAGCTCTAGTAGTGGTCTTTCTGGGTCAAAGTGTATTTACAGTTTTACAACCTTTTGTATGTAATTCCAAAATGTTCTCTGGAATTGTTTGATGAGTTCACAATTTCACCAATAGTGCATTGATCTCCCAATTTCCCACATTCTCCACCCCACCCCTCGCTCCCAGCATTTATCAAATATCTTTTCTTTCACATTAGCCAATTTGATAGATGTGAGGTGGTATCTCAGAGGTTTTTTTTGTTTGTTTGTTTTTAATTTGCATTTCTCTAATCATTTCTTCCCATTTCCTTTTTTGTCATGACTTGCTGTGTGTGTCTCCACCTCCTACCTCCTATACAAACATATGCATGTGCATGTCCCTCTCCCCACACACAGCTTTTGGATCGATTATTTATAGGAGTTATCATCCAAACCCTGGGGATCCATCCCTGGGCATCAATTGATAAAAAATCATTTTGTACTTTAAATATTGAGATTAGACAGCCTACATTTGAAACTTTCAGGGCCCCTTTCCAGGCAGGTTCCCCGGGGGGAAAAAAAAATATATATATATATATATATACATATACATATATTAGAAATGACATACTTACAGATTTCCCTTTTATGTTCTAACTGAAAATGTCTGCAGGGGTTTTTAAAGGCAGAAGAAAGACTAGGTTACATAATGTTATAGATATATCTGAGAAAGGCAGGTATTGAAGGTAATAGTTGTATTTCTTAAAAAATTTATTTCTTGCAAATGGAGATAAGGCAGTAATTTCAAGGAGCTGTAGGATCTTGGAAACTCCAAACTTGATCTCTGTGTGCTTATTTTGGCTTTTGGGGTGGGGGTACTCTTTAGCTTTCCTCTAATTGTGAAATCGGAGGGGGGATTCTTTGTCTTTACTTTCAGAGATAGCTGTTAAGGACTATGTTGAAGTCAGTAAATGTAAGATACATTGGGATGCTGGCATGAAAGGCACATCAGAGCACTCAAAGTAGGGTTTTTAATGGAAGTTTGATGGTACAATAAATAGAGCTCTGGGTCCCAAATCAAGAAGACTTAAATTCAGTATGACCCCCAAATATTTAACTATGTGTGATCTTGGGCAAGGCTTTTCACTGTAACCTGCTTTAGTTTACTCCACTGGATAAAGGAGGATAATAATATCTACCTCCCAGGATTTTTGTAAGGATCATATAAGATATTATTTGTAAAGTATGCATACACACATACACACATGTATACACACATGCGTACAATACACACCTATATATATAGCATACATAACATGTATTTGTGGTAAATATAATGTATATTATCTATATGCACATACTATATGTGTATATGTGTACACATACATATGTACACACACATAAGTATAATATAAAGTATTTGTAACCTAGTAGTCACTTAATAAATGCTTTTTCTCCTTTCCCTTTCCCTTAATGCATAGAGGGCTAGACTAGCATTACTCCAATTTTGACCACACCATTGGTAATGGCTACTTGGCAGTTTTTAAGTCAGAATAGTCACCTCTTTTTCCTATATGTTTTATTTTCTGTAAAATGAGAGAGTTGGGTTAAATGAAATATGAAGTCCCTTCTAGCTCTTAGCACTGTGTTACTCTATAGCTTAATATTCTATTTTCCCCATCCCAATTCTCACATTCTAAACTCTGCATTCTGGCATTCTGTGTTCTGAGGTCCCTTCCAATTTTCGTATTCTGTGTCTCCTGGCACCGAGACACTCATGGTAAGCTGCCTACAGATCTTGGCTTATTGCCTGCCCTCACTACTTCACACTGCCCATGCAGATGCAACCTCAGTGCGGTTCATTTGTTGGACATGATCCTAAAACTAATTTAGAGCTACCAATTCCTTGCTATTTATTGACTTGGTTTGCCTTGTTCATTTACAAGGTTATAGGAGCATGTCTGTTCACTCCTAATATTATATTCATCTTGTTTCAGCGAACATGATCTGGGTGAGGATATCTATGATTGTGTCCCATGTGAAGATGAAGGTGATGATATCTATGAGGATATTATTAAAGTGGAAGTCCAACAGCCTATGGTAATGTGGTTGTGGTTGTGTGTCTGTGTCTGTGTGTGTGTCCCCACCCCCATCCCTCACCCTCCTTGCCTTATATTTAGAAGCAGCAACCCTCAAAATCTGCTGACGCATCTCTTTTGATTGTTTGGGCCTTTGTGAAAAGACAGAAAGAAACTAGATTAGAGCCACTAGTACCATTTGTAAGATTTTTTAATGTGTTGCTATGGAATTCTCCTCTGAAGGATTTGTAAAGTTCTAAGTTCTCAATGCAAAAAACAGCATTACAAATACTTGCTCAGTCCCTATTGCACACAGCGGGTATCATTTCATCCTTTTGTACACAGAATGATGAGGCTGATATTGCCTCAATTAGCCAGCTGTGCATCTTTTATGTGGCAAGTATATTTACTTCCAAGCGACTTGACTAATAATCTGTCTGAAGCCAGCATTTTTTTTTTATCAAGTGTAACTCTTCTTCTCTAAGCCCACCAGCCTTCCCTGCTTAAAGGGGGTACATGTAGTGGTGAGGTTGAAACATGCTGGTAAAGCTTATTAGGCCTCTGTGACCCAAAGGCTTTACTTCTTTATTAAACCATCAACAAGTCTTTTCTGTGTGGATTTGTTTTTGTGACACCCTGTGCTGCCACCGAATAAAATTGGATATTACCCAGACACCAAATTTAAGTGTTGTTTTTTTTTTTTTTTAAACTTAGTGTAGCACTAACCAGCTGCTGGTGGTAGAAGAAAAGACAGCAAAGGGGAGAAAACAACCCCAAAAGTGCCTTTCAAAGAGACATTTCTCATTCTGAGGGAGTGTCTATTGGTTTAACTGGTACCACATTAAGAGGCAAATGTGAATCATTGTCTTTTGGAGAACAGTGTTTATTTCCCATACCAAACAAACCTGCTCTTAAGAGGAAGGTGGTTCTAATTTTCTATGTTGTGGGTTTCTCCTCTTCCCACATATGCAATACAGAAGCCAAAAGCAGAGGCCAGGAAGAGAGTATAAAGACCAAGTATGGGTAAGACCCACAGCTCCTCTCTGTAGAATAGTTACAGATGGTGCATGTTCACCTGCCTCCCTTGACCCAAGGAAATGGGTCTGAGGAGAATTCCTAAGGCTGAATTTCCCTGTCAAAGTCAGGAAGGCCATTTCCAGGGGAAGAAGAGGGGCATATTTCTATTTTTTGTATGTTTTTAGAAGAATTCAATTTGCTCACATTAGAGTAACTCCAACTCTGTTCTATTCTCATGATAGAAAATGGTTCTCAATCCAAGCCTGTTTGGATAGATGATCCAAATTAATTGCTGAAAATACTATGTGGATTGATTCAGTGTTTTCCTTTTCTCAACCATAGAGCCTTCTTGATGTTCATACATGAAATACACTCTGATGACAATTTTGAATTTGATAGAAGAAATTTTAGTCCTAAGTCTCAGTTATCTTTCCTGATGAAGGCTTCTTTGACACTCAGCCTGTATGTCTAACACATGTCTTGAGAGCACTGGTCCAGGATCAGGAGGCTGAGTTCAAATCAGACTTCAGATGCTTACTAGCTCTGTGACCCTGGGCAAGTTAATTAACCCAAGTTGCCTTTTTAAAAAAAATGACATTCAAGTATTTTAACATAATTAACATGTAGTGGACTTCCTGCCACCTAGGGGAGGGGTGGGGACTGGGGGTAAAATTTGTAACCGAAAGCTTTGTAAAGATCAATGCTGAGGAACTACCCATACATATGTTATGCAAATAAAAAATAAATACATAATTTTAAAAAATGACATTTTGTGGGTAAGATGTAAAGATAGCAATAAAAATTGAAATTGTAGAAAATTAGGGAATTTAATATTGATTTATTTAATATTAAATGAAAATTTCTGCCTGCTCAGATGTCTCAGAATACATATTGCTATCTCTGTAGCCATCCTCCCTTAGAGAGGATATGTCCTTTTTCCCCTAGCTCCCGATGATGTCCCCATTTAGGGTGTTTATTTGATCTCGAAATGCACATGAAAGGTCCTAAGATTTATTCTCAAAGCCTGCCAGGGAGAATAAGGGAAGATTGCTTATCTGTGTTCTAGGGGAGAGATGTATGTATTACAAGTACTGCTTTGTGCAGCCCTTAATCTCCCAGCCAGAGGAATGAAACATTTACAGAGTGGCCCTGTTGATCTCTGATGGGATGGAAATAGCGCTTCATGTCTACATCCTTTCGGTGATAAAGCAGGTGGTTTTATTTCCCCTGTTATGCCTGGAATTAGCCCAATGCTGTCAATGGAAAGCAATGGAAATCTATTCTGCCCTCCTCTTACTCTTCAAGTAGAAATGTAAACTCCTTGAGGGTAAGGAATATAATTATTGCCTTCACATTCCCAGTGCCCTGCAAGCATTCATGGAATTGAATTGTGAGGCTTGTGAAGATGAGTACAATCAGGAGATCTCTGGCCCAAGGTAAAAGCTTAGGAAATAACTAGTCATCCCTTTTCTTTGAAGACAGTATATGAGGAAGTGTTCTGTGGCCATGCTTGGTTCCAGAACTGGAGCCATGACGTGTGTGCAGGTATGGCTGATGTAATGTGCTTTCTTATATCATTGGTGGAATGTTGGAGAACTTGGGCTTGGCTCTCTCCCAAACTCATTTTGAAATGCCAGATTGTGGGCTTAGCTAACTGTTTGTGCTTCTTCTCCCTTCATGCTTTCAGATTAGATATATGCAGGTAAGTGACAGATTCCAGAAGAAGCTTCTTTAACATATTTTTACATCTTTTTGGAATGAGGCATAAAAGCAAACATGGACAAATAGAGAACATCCACAAATACATCATTATAAATGTTTTTTGAATTGAAGTGAATTCAGCCAAACAGTGGCAAGTGATAGATCAGACTTGCCAGGATGAGTATGTTACCCTGTACAACACACTTGTGCCAACTAGCATCAATGCACTCAAATTCTGCTATCAGCTCATTCATTTCCTGCCATTCTGACAAAGATAAATGCCCCTCTTGTGACTTGTGACTCAAGAGAGCATTAATTACTTATAACTCCAGCACCAGTGGATTTCTGGCAAATTCTTGACCCACCTCAAGTATGTAATAGAAGAAATTATTACATTGAATTTTACTACATGACCTCTAAGACCTCATAAAAGGTCATACTACAGATTAAAACCAGAAAATGCTTGCCTTGTGGATTCCACTTTTTCAATGTCAGGAACTTTTCAATATGAGGATTGCCTCTGGGTTCTGCTTGGCTTTTAAGGTTATAATTGAGTCTAGGACAAGTGAAGCTTTGCTCCAAAGTTAATACCATTTGTGGGCCTTCAGCAATGTAGGAATAAGTAGCACCTAGTTAACAATATAGCATCTTTTTAATAAGAATAATTAAAATGAGAAGGTAGCAGATAGTCTGGGGTGATTTCCTGCCTTCACCCCATCTCTTTCATGTATTGACATCTGCAAGAGCTACCTCTGCATTGATAATGTTATAGAAGCTCTTGTCTCTTCTTCATGCCCAGTAATGGCACATAGATGGCAGAAATGTGGGATAAGCTTGAAGCATTTTCCTCAAGGATAGAAGCATACATGAAATACAAAGATCTTCCTGCTGACAATTTTGAATTTGACAAAAGGAATTTTAGTCCTAAGTCTCTTTCCTCTAAGTATCTTTCCTCACGAAGGCCTCTTTGACACAAGGCCTTCTTAGTCTTTGAAAGAAAAGATTTGTGGCAGGGATTTACCTAACTTTCCTTACTGAGTGGGCCAACCTTGGAAAATGGGGTAGTGGATGTTTCAAAAGTTATTTTGAACCATAGAGGCAGATAGTTTGGACTTGATTGGCTTCTGAATGGCTTTCTATATGTTGTATCATTTGAATATGAAAATGTTCTAAAGATCCCAGTGAGGGCATCGCTGGTTACTCTGCTCTGATTCAGTCTACCACAAAAATCCATGGCCAGGCCACTTTCTAAGAAGTAGAGTAGGACTTGGAAATCCTATCTTTACTTAGGCTTAAACTTCAGCCCTTTGGAATTTCTAGCTCCTCTCAGAACATCTATCACATTTATTGTGCCATTTGGCATGGAACTATTTAGTATAGTGTTAGTATAGTATAGTATAGTATAATTTAGTATAGTATAGTATAGTATAGTATAGTATAGTATAGTATAGTATAGTATAGTATAGTATAGTATAGTATAGTATAGTATAGTATAGTATAG